>JBBBDQ010001395.1:867500-1145000 GCA_037127315.1 Ascarosepion bandense | reverse complement strand
TCTGTTTTTCTTTAATCAGATTATGTATATTTGTCTAATAAGTTTTTAATTTTTTTCCAACGTCTTCATAGTTGTTATCTATGAAATTAGAATAGACAAAGCTGTATTATTTTTGCCATTGGAGTTATTTGTAATACTGGCGTTATATTTTTTTAGTTTCATGTTAGTTTCTTGATAAGTCATATAATTTGAAATGCGATGTTAATTAGTTTCTTGTTGATGAGCTCATTGCGGGGATTGCTGGACAATGCCCATAGAAACGAAAAGACGACTTACAGTAAAAGCTGTGTGGTTCAAAGGAAGAATTCTGAGAATACCAAGGAGAGAGAGAATATGAGAAACGTGGAATTTTTTAAAGAAAACTGAATCCGAAATATAGTTGAAAAATCTAGGATACATAATAAGATATTGAAAAAGTACTATTTACATTATTCGGACTATTATCTTTATCTTCGTAGCCATTTTACGACATTTCGACCGTTGTACGTTCCGGCCTTCTTCAGGTAATAATAATTTCGAACCGATCCATTTATTACGATCATTGGGGTATATCATTCTCATTCCTTGTGCGAAGCTATTTTTGGCAGTCATGAGTTATCTTCCTTTAGCCTGACTCCCTAAGTTATTTGTGCACCACTGCTGTAGCTTGCAATTGAACTCACAACACTTTGGATCAAGTCACTGGAACTAAGCAAATCCTATATCCACTGGGCCATATGTCCTTGAGCATTCCCAGTACCTTAAGAAGGCCGGAGTGTACAACGGCCGGTACATGGTATAAATGGCAACGAGGATAAGGACAATAGTCCGAATAATGTAAATAATGTAGATACTACCGCATCTCAGAAATATAGACAAATATTGAAAATTAGTAAAAGCTTACAAAGGTTGTGCTCTGACAACGAAATTACCTCCTACGAAAATACAATCGTGGCCAAAAACAAAACACCGTAATCAAGACTACACATAATTTTTTATGGTTAAATAAACGAATCACATTATCTCGTGGTAGTGTATAACGTTTCTCAGTTGCTTGAAATTTGTAAGTACAAAAACTTCTTCGGTGACACTGAATTTTTACACGAACAGTTTGCAAGTTAAGGCATGCCGGATACCACAGTTTTGGACAACAGTACATAATTCACTGTTTACGAACTCTAAGTTTTTTGTAAAATGGTTTCGATTTAACATATTACAACCCAGCCGTATTACCCAAGGCCAAATAGACAAGCTGAACGGTTTGTGGGTACGTTTCAGAGAGCTTTGAAGAAAAATATCAAGTAATGAAAAAAGTGGACGAAGAAGCAGGAAATTTTTTAAGAGTTTGCTGTATAACGCCGGATCTCAATACACCATCAGGCATGTCACCGGCAGAATTAATGTCCGAAAAAATTAAATCGATGTTCGACAAATTGTTACCAAGTCAAAAAAGAATAAAAAGAAATAAGAAAAAAATGCACTAAATTTTTACAGATTGGCAAAAGTTGTTATTCCGAGTGTAGTAATATGCGAAGATGGCGTAATAATGTCACGAATCGGAAAGATGGTATACATGGTAAAAGAAAAATGGGAACACAAATGACATTATAATCAGCTAAAGAAAAGGTTTACCGAAGAAGCACCTGAAAGAATGGAAGAAACTATGAACGTACTGCATGATGCTTTTGATGTAATTACACTCGAAGAATTCGTTGAACGTACAAGTACGATTTAAAGAAAAAAGAAACGTACAGAAAAACTAGAGGTCAATCTGAAACGGGATAAAGTACGCTGGTGAACTCGCCAAAATGAGGAAGTGGTAATAATAATAAAAATAAAATAAAATATGTTTAACAAGTTACGAATGTCTCTTTATCTATCTAATCTGGGTCTCGCTCTCTTTCTCATATATATATATATATATATATATATATATATATATATATATATATATATATAACGTAGAATATTTGGTATTTAAGTCAGGTAAATTCCAATAGAGACAAGCTCAAAAGAACTCAATGTTAAATATTTTATTTAATTTAACGGAGTAATATAATCTAAAAAATTTTAGATATTCTACAAATTCATGGGTAATACATATTTCGCAGCAAAACCTGCTGCTCCTCAGATCAAAAGGAGACAATAGTTAATATTCAAAATCATCCAGAAATATTAACTGTTGTATCATTTGTGTCTGTGGAGCGGCAGCTTTTGCTGCGAAATATGTCTTACTCATGAATTTGTAGAATAACCAAATTTTTTCTAGACTATACATATATATATATATATATATATATATATATATATATATATGAGATTATGACTATATTCGTGTCGAAAATCCTTCCACGAATCTACCAAGGGGAAAAACGGTTTAAAAAAAGAAAGTGCTAAGTGCATGAACACCAGTCAAAAGGGTTCGAACCGAGTCAGCCCGTAGCCCAAAGAAAAAAACCCCGATACGAGCCAGCTTTCCCTGACGATCCGTTTAGGTTAAACCTAGGTAGGTCCGCCTGACTCACTAGCTATTTTATATATATATATATATATATATATATATATATATATATATATATATATATAAATCCGTTTAGGTGAAACCTAGGTAGGTCCGTCTGACTCACTAGGTATTATATATATATATATATATATATATATATATATATAGTGTGTATCAAAAATATTTTTTAAACTTTTAAGGAAGATTTCTCCCATCAAAACAGTGAGAAAATTCCATATAAATATATGTCCGCAAATACTTTTTGAGTTTTTAAATTTAAAGTTTACGTTCGACGCTGCTAACTGTACAATCCAATATACCATTACAAATTTTGGAGATGGGTTCATGACACAAAAACAAGGTAAAATTTCTATGTAAATACGTTCAGAAGGCCATCGTTTTACGTCAATACAGCAATTCACATGTGAAAAATGTCCTCCGCTCGTTTCTACACACGCATGCACACGTCGGATCATTGACTGGTGAACCCTTTCAAATACTTCTACATGGTGTAAAATGGTCTCGCAGGCTCCATGATATGTTGATGAAGCGTCTCTGCATTATCAAAGTCTACTGCATCAACCAATTGTTTTAGGTGACCTCAGACAAAAAATTCAAGGGATTGACGTCGGGGGAAGGTGCAGGCCATGGAACTGGTTCTCGCCTACCTATCCATCTTTCATGGTAGATGCCAGCTAGTGCATTGCGAACAATTTGACTAAAATATGCTGGAGCTACATACTGGCTGTTCTCCTATACGACATTGAATAGAGGATAATATTTATACAGATGAAGAGGAGACCTAAGATAACAGACGTGTGGTTCTACAGAAGGATGTTGAGAATACCAGTGACATCATGTGAACAACGAGGAAGTTTTAAGGAAAATAAAAACAAAATACATTTATACATATAATTATGACGAGACATTTGAAATTTATAGAACACATGAGGAAAGAGGGCTTGGAATATTAAACACTCACATGGCATATTGAAGGCAAGAGGTTTGACGTAGGGAGCTCGATCATGCTTATTAAATTGGCCTTGTGTCAAACATAACCGAACAACCCACAATTTACTCCAGATCAGAAAGTTGAGAGATAACACTTTTCGTATGTATAAATAAATGGAAATTTATTTATAGAGCAGAATAACATCCAAGTTAAATTATCAACTGTGAAATATTCAAAGAGAAAGTTTGCTGAGAAGTTTAAAGAATTAAAAGTTCGTCCGTTTTAGTGAAATGTAAAATTTGATTTGTACAGAAAAAGGCTCAGCCCATGTTTTCGCTGGGTGTATCAACAAAGTAATAGTAGTATCTTGTTTATCTCTTTCTTTTGTGTTGACGGTGAAGATGAAGATGAAGGAGAGAAAGAGAAAACGAAAACAGCACGAGAGACAAAGTGAGAGGGCGCGAATGTAGGTTGCCGGAGGTCGCTTGATTATTTTCTTGCTACATTATGTTGGATTGAGTGCTCTCGGCCTCCTTTGATCCCTTACTGTTTGACCGACCGAAAAACGTGAAATAAGTAGGCCGACGTGGTCACGTAGTCGGCTCCCAACGCAAACTCATTTTGGTGAGGGAAGAAACATGACACGGGTCATTAAAATGTTCAATTTGTTTTTTTTTCTGTAAATCGCTCTCTTGTCATTAGTTAATATTTTCACACTGGCTCACGAATTTGCAAACAGTGAAGAAAAGAAAGTTATTTTTATTTTGTTCTCATCGCAGGTTCAGAGAGAAACAGCGAGTAATCTACCATATCGGTGAGGACGAAGATATTGTTAGCAACTTATTAGAAACATAACTGCCAAAGGACTGATGAACTCAGTATCAATGAGCTGTTAACTAGTAGTGGTGTCTCGATAAAATCACCTTGGAGAAGATAATGTGAAATCACTGAAATATCTCTCTCTTCTAATTCGTATAAATGGATGGGAGAACGGAGTGGAAGGATATTTAAAAAAATAACAAAAAGAAAAGAGAGCTGGAGAGAGTCATAAAGGATGCCTCACAAGAGAACAAGATTGAAAGGTTCTAAGATTTTAACTTTACGTTATCATTGAAATGTTCAACATAACTTTTTTGCTTTGGTTTTAACGAATCAGCAGTGTGTATTTGACCCACTTTTCGTCCTCTCTTAAAACGCTTCCATTATATTTAAATTGTTCAACTTTCTTGATTTTGGTTTCTCCTGTTTGTAATTCGCCTAGTGGGCTGTCCTTTTTACTGAGAATCATATATTCTGTCTTTTTACAAATTATATTTTGTTCTTTCCTTTCGCTTTCCGTCAGTCTATTTTATAGGAGATTTTGTTGTTCCCGTTCTGTATCTGCTATCCACATTATCCTATCTGCATAATGTATGTTAAGATTGTAACAATAATGCATCGTGGTAAGACTTCTGGTTCTCTCAGAAACGCATCACTGTTCGGTGAGAACGTATATCCTAATTTTCCACAACTTTTTGTTGAATTCGTTTTCACCTGTATACAAAAGGATTGGGTCCCAAGAATAGGTTCGAGATTCTTCTAAAATCCTTCCCAAATATATTAAGGTTACCTAGTACTTCCAACAGTTCTTTGTGGTGTACTTTATCAAATCTTTTTCAATAATCTATAAATCATTAGTATACAACATTTCGCATTTACTTATTCTTTCTAATATCATTCTGAGCATAAATAATCGCGTTTTTTAGGCACCTCGACGTGGTGTAATGGTTAATAAGCTTGTTTCTCTAGAATTATAAGTATTGAGTTTGATCCTCATAGGCGTCCGTATTTTCAGTCTTGTGCCACATGTAAGTTAGGGTTAGAAAATCATTTTGAACACTTAGACGTAGTGTATCACAACTTATCAGTACGGCTAGAGGAATAAAGAAAATATGAAGTTATAACGGGGGAAAAAAAAATAGAAAGCCATATAAAAAAAGAAAAGAGAAAAATGACATTGAATTACAAAAATGAATAAGAAAATATTTTTAAATTTAAATAAAATATCGCATTTTCAATGTTTTCTAAGCAGACATAATTCTTCGACATGGAAGACTGACACAAAACAATCTTCCTACATCATAGAAACAAACTTAGTAAATAGCCAGAACTATAATAAAGAAATAATCCAAACAACCCATCAACCATAAAATCATCGATGTGTTATGCTGAATAAATTGCATTTCTCAAGGCAATGAAAATAATTTGGCAACACAGGTCTGTTTTCAAAGAAACATGCTACAGTTTAAGTAGGTTACATGGTACCAACAAATGTTGAACTATTTTTTAATAAAGACATTAAAGTTGATTCCTTCTCGACGGTTTAGAAATTTGTGGGATCATTTTCCTAGATTGTGTGCCAATGAGGTTTAAGATAACCTAACCCTGACTGGAGGGTTTATACCTTTCCCAAGCGCATTTATAAAACAATGAATGCCACATACTGAGTAAGAAATTGAATTCGGTTTGCCGATTTCATTTATAGGGCCGGTAGCTGTGATGCTAATTTCCTGTCAAAGAACCACATAATTCAAAGTAAATGCTTTTTTATATTTTTTCTCTTTTTTCTACTGAGTGTATTAAAAAAAGTTTAGATCGACTGATTCAATTTTTTACGGTTTATTGATCCTTTGCAGGTTATTTGAAGCAAGAATTTAGATTGTAGTAAGTTTCGTTTTGAAGATAATAATGATTTAGTCGTTTAAGTCTTAGTAATTAACCAATACCTGGGCAAGAAGAGATGGATTGCCACTTTTCCCAAGTGCATTTGCACGTAATTGAATATAATCAACACAACTGAAATTGAAATTCGGTTCTTCAATTAACAATTTTGTTATCCATTACACCACCCACACATCTGAGCTTACTGCACCTGGTATTGCCAAGTGATCACCTATCGATGTACTTACCAGGCTCGACGTTGCTTAACTTTGGTGATCGTACAGGAACCGACGTTTCAACGAGAGATGGCCGTAAGCGCTCCTCACCTACCATCACTAGAAATTTTGGAGTAACTTTTTTTAAAACATCGCTTATTCGCTTAAATTACATTTTTGATGGCTTTTCAGAGCAACATATGGATATTTTGAAGACAGTTTTAAAACGTTGAAATTTAGAGACTAAAAGTATAAAAACATGAATAAGTACATTTTATGTAATATAATTACCCGTACTTTTTGTTAGTGCAAATTAGGAAAACACTGAACTGATTTTCGTATAATAATTAACCCTCAAAATTTTAGGAGTGAAATTTAACTGAATACAAAAAGGAAAAAAAAAATTGTGAAAAAAGCTTGAAGAATAATTGAACATTTAAATTATAAAAAGGGGTCATGGTTGGGAACGGAATGAATGTTCAAATTAAAGGTGAGTTATCAAGGTGCAGAGAAAATGAGCCAGACACTGGGAACTGCAAAGGGCGACGAAGAAATATGGGTTTCACTTCATCAGGCCAACAGGCGTCGACAATCATTAAGAAAATTAACAACTATGATGGTGCAGACGATTTTGGGAGGGGTCCGAGGCCACCTTGCTTTGCCTGTTTGTCTGCTCGTTGGCTAATCTACCGTCCGACCCACCGACCAGCCGGCCGGGAAGCGTGAATGAGGTAACTATGACGCAATAATGAAATAAATATCTAAAAGAATAAAATAAGTGGAACGAAGGAGAGAAAATGAGAGAGAAACAGAATGGGTTAGAAATGATTAAAAAAAAGAGGATGCTTATACGTTTGCTGGGGCGTTTGTGCAGCATTCAACAAAATATAACCCGGCCAACTCTGCAGTTTTCTCAAGGGAACACAACTAATCTTGAAGAGGGTTTCAACAATGTTGGGTTTTGTGTGAAGGGGGAAAAACGCAAAGAAAAGTTACTATTGATACGGATGATCTGAAGTGGTTGTTTTTCTCTCTTTTTTAGTCTCTGGTTGACGGCTGTAGAAGTAGAAAATAGAAGAAACATACAGACTAAGAGCCAAACAATGAAAAAAATGTGAAGAGAACGTGTTTTGGAGACAGGGTACTTCCAATCGAACCGTCCACAATCAAATCTATTCTTGAATTTAGTGTTTTCCACCCACGGCTACAGAGCCCCGTTCAGCCAGCTATTTAACCTATACCTGAGGATAGAAGAGACAGATTGATACCATTACAAAGAATTTTGACCGAAAGTGTAACAAACTCTACCGGAATTCGAACACGGCTCGGCAAGTTCCGAACAGCTAGCTATTAAGCTAACTGTCCATCCAACAAACCAGGTCTACAAGCTTGGAATTTCTTAACGTCTAATCAGCGACAACTTGGTTGACATTCACAAATGATCAACAAAGGTACCTTACATAATACGTATGCAACATTGGGACGCTTATTTATTCTTTTTTTTTTTTCGATTTTGTCTCGAGCTTTGCACGTTACGCCGAAGCAATAAACAACGAATTATTCTTTCATTTTAGAATTCGAGAAAGGTTATGTCATAAGCGATATTTCAAATAATATTTCTTTAAAGTAAACAAATAAATATTTTCTTTTTAAAGATCAAACGCGATTTCCACCAGTTTTTGTCTGTCTTCACAGCCCAGAGGAAGAAATTGCTATTATATTGTTAATGAATACGCTTGGCACACCATCAACATGATCTAATGACATTTAGCAAACGACTTCAAATGCCAGCTGAACTTGATACTCAAAATTTGCGAGTAAAAGCGTTAAAGGGTAATAGATATTCATGACAGCGATCAACTCTACTATGTTGAATCATAATTAATTTCCGTTTTGGTTTATCAACTTTATCCTTCAAACTATTACAGTTGGTTCCAAAACAATAAAAATACTTATGACATATTTTTTAATCGTTTCACCCCAAGCAAGACGGTACCACCACTGATGTGCAGGGGTCTACATAAGAGAGCTAAAGTTTAGATAGAAGAAAAGTGAAGAGAAAGACAAATTAGTTACAGGGGGTGTCAGAGAAAGGTCAAGAGAAGGATAGGAACACAGGTGTGAAGACAGTTGCAAAGGTACAGAGAAAGGAAAAGAACAATATATACGGGGTGATGTAGAAAGAACTGGAGTCAAGTGGATAAAAGATGGCTATTGACATTGCATCTAAATTCCTGGAGGTTGTAGCCGTCATGAAAGCATGTATATGGAAGAGAGTTTCACAGACGGGAAGTGCGAGAAAAGAAGCTGTGGGGTAGAATTGTCAGCTGCATTTGGTTGATCTAACTGTAAGTGGATGGGACCTTGTCAAGTTAATATTTGCTGACTTTTATGTTGGTCTTAAAACCACAACATTATATTAGGCTGAGTCATAAATCAGTTAGTTAAGGACCATACGGAATACGTGCTTGGGTGATCATGTCTCGAAAGAGACATGACTGACTTGGCAGAAGATTTTTCTGCACTAAGTTGCCATTACTTTCTGTGGTAGACTAGTTCCCAACCAAGGCGATAGAACCCAATCTGTCTTACTGTTTAACCCATAGCTGGAGAGAGAAGCGGCTGATTCATACCTTTTTGAATGGTATTTTCGCGTCAATGACTGCAACGAATTCAGCTGGAATTATAACTCGGCTCTCCGATTTCTCGTTCCAAGCCAATATCCACTGCACCACAACGCACATCAATCCTCTTTTGATTATCAAATAGATGGTAGAATAAAAACGAAAGGGACTGATAAAGAGGATAAAAGTTAGAATAAAAAAAAAAGAAGACGTGGAGAACCATAATGATACAAGTGTCTTTTTCTGATGCAAAGTATTTTCCCAATTTCTCTAAAATTTCATCGCTGCTCATATGTTCTGTAAAGTTCCATTTGAGTTGCCTCAAGTCTTTCCTTCACATGTGGTGAGATTCCCCAGACACTGAAACCGCACAGACAAACAGAAAAATATTATCCCCAATGCGGTTACTGTTGTTGATACGAATGGCTATTTTACTGAATAAATGTACTCTTTAGTATTTCAAGATATCTAAACGTATTTATAAATGGAACTTTGTGTGTGTGTGTGTGTGTGTGTCCGTTACCGATAGACTCCGAAACGGCTGAACCGATTTTCTTAAAATTTATACAGTTGTACTATAAGCGTCTGCAAGTGTTCTTAGCTAGGTTTTGTGTCGAAGTAACCCTGATAAATATCGAAAATCGATAATCGAAAAAATCAGGTCATAGAAGGAGTGGTCCGATTTTAATCAAATTTCATACACTCATAGACAAAGATATATGAAACGATATTCAGAAGTTTCAAGGTTGCAGTTCTTACAATAGTGCAGAAAATCGATAATATATATATATATAAAAGGCAAGATGTTTGTGTGTGTGTGTCTGTTTATCTGCCTGCATGTCTGTATTTTTCAGCCCTTTTATTTTAGTTTTTGCTTCGGGTTTGGCTTTAAGTAGGTATACGTGTAATTCTTAGTCTCAGCCATAATACCATTTACTCAGAGAATTCATTTAACCTTCAAAATTCAGTTTACGATATATATATATATATATATATATATATATATATATATATATATATGATTTATTTGAACATTATTTTTAATCGTTACTCGTATTTGAGTAGATATTCCTTTTTTTTAATTAAACATTATATTCATATATACATTTCTACCTGTTTAGGTGCTTAATTAGGAAAATGTGTGTCATTTGACAGGAATAGAACCTGCGACCCCTGTCTACATAGAGGAAGCCGCCAATTGATTTCGTGCGACTTAGACCACATGACTCTATATACATAAACTTATATACATAAACTTTACCCATATTTATTTACATAAACTTTACCCATATTTATTTACAAGACGAAAGTCATTTTTAATATTGTCTAAAAGTATAGCGGAATGCACTCGAAAATATAAAACCTTTGGACAATTAATTTGAGTTCTGAAGAGAAAAAACTCATAAGAACACATGAAAAAAAAACTTAATGATAATATCTTGTTTGTCATTTTTAATGAAACCTGCATATATATATATATATATATATATATATATATCGCATAGATTAAACTCAGAAAAAAACATAATTATAATAAGAAGAATTAATACCAGGAAAACACTTTTCATTACAGTGACTTCAAAATAAAGGCAACAAATGAAAAACACGCTAAAATATTTATGACTTCATTTTTTGCGCTTTTTGTACTTCAATCTCTTCAGAATCGGTGCCCCTTTAATCGGTGATGACACGGCTGTGCTTGTTATCTGTCTGTTTTCCGATATGAAGTTTGCGTGCGGCAATTTCTTTTTTGTCAGTGGCTGAAGAATTTCTCTGGAATATAATGACTTGCCGACTGGAGGTTTGTATTGAGGTAAGCTGGCCTCGATACTGTACGTCCATTGTAAACTGGCGGTCTGCAAAGTGAAGAGGGGAAAACGTAAACAATGACCGTCATTGCATGTTGAGATTATATAAAGAAGTTTCAAGGTTGCAGTTTTTACAATAGTGCAGAAAATCGATAATATATATATATATATATATATATATATATATGAAAGGGAAGATGTTTGTGTGTGTGTCTGTTTATCTGCCTGTATCTATACCAGGAAATCGAAGTTTGACTTACATCCATTCATTTTTCTTTCAGTCAACGGTTTCGCTTTAACTGGAAACAACTATTGCTTTTTAGTCTTTCGTGCCAACGTCCAAAGAGTCTGAGCTCCAGGACCATGGATTAATTTTAAAGCTTTCATTACACCAGAGCAACGCCGGGCTATACTGCTAGTAATTTAATATTTTTGTCCTTGTATTTATATTTATTTTTATTATGATTTATAATAATAAGTCGGCATAATTTAGTCTTTATATTACCTAACCTTTCATGTTCTATGAAAAACCTTTTTTATTTGAATTTGTGATTTCATTTTAAAAGATCATAAGATTTGAATTGCAACATTTTAATTTACTATTGCATTTCATTTTCGTTCAAATTTGTATTCTAGACTTTAGCATCATTTTTTATTGGCTTTCAGTCAGTTAGGTGCCATACGTGAAACACGCTTGGGTGATCATGTCTCGAAAGAAACATGACTGACTGGACAGAAGATTATCCCGCAGTAGGTTGCCATTGCTTTCTGCGGTAGATTGGTTGCCAGCTAAGGCTATAGAACCCAATCTGCACTGTTATTTAACCCATAACTGGAAGGAAGAGACGGATGAATACCTTTCCCAAGGGTATTTGCGCGTAAGTGAATGCAGTGAATTCAACTGGAATTCGAACTCAGCTCCCCGATTTGGCGTTCCGAGCCGATATCCACTGCACCACAAAAATAGGCTTTTCTTTACCTAAAATCTTCTCATTTGTTTTTTTTTCTTTACTTTCCATTTCCTTTGTCTCCTCGTAAAATTTTCTTACACTTCTCTTCTTTTGCCTTTTCCTCTTTATTTTCTCTATATCTTTTACGCTTTCTTTTTTTCTTTTTCAATTTCTTTTCTTATTCTTGATTGTTTATTTTATTTTTTCTTTATTAAACATTTTACCTTGTACGAAAACTTTCTAAAAACGGAAAGTGAAGTTGATGCTTCATAAAATAACTTTTTAATTTAAGCATTTATTACCAGCATTACTAACTACCTGCTTGAGTTATTTACATATTTTAATGCAAATATTAATATATATATATATATATATATATATATATTAGTCATCCACATACAAGTCTGTTTTACTGCATCACTGCTCATCAGTGTGGCTAGACACATCCACTTGCTTCTGGCCGGAATCGAAACTCAACCGATTTGGTGTCAGTCGGAGTCACTACCCCTCTAAGCCATAGGCGCATGGAATCAGAGAAGGGAAATGCTAACGTGGTGTATATAAACAGTGTATACACACGCCAGTCATCAAAAGAACTCAATTCATTCCTGAAGAGTAATGCATATATCGCAGAAGTCGAAACTGTTTTTAAATTTGTCTTCTCTAGAGAGCTCAATCATAATGAGAGCATACATACAAATACAAAACTGTCTTTATTATAAGAGGGAGTATTATAAAACTTAATTTGACCTAAGAGAATCGCTTTATAATTAAATAAATTAATCAGAAAAATGTCTATTTAGTAAGTGGCCTGTGATTGTAGCCAATAGCGTATTTATTCACAGGTAGTAGCGATTGGCGTTCAAGGTCAATACAAGGCCATTATTTTAAATACCGATTTTCAAGTCTTCTCTACTCATCAGATCTCTGCAACACAATCTTCCTTTTCTCCTCCTCTGTAGAGAATATGTACACACATCCAAAACACGTGTAAGCTATCACACACACATTATATATATATATATATATATATATATATATATATATATATATATATATATGTATGCGGGATGTAGAATATATCGTACATACATATACAATATAGTTTTTAAAGTATACTGTATTTATAGGATATGCGTTTTGGTGCAGTGAATATCAGCTCGGTGGATATCGGGGAGCCGAGTTCAAATTTCAGTTGAACTCCTTGCATTCACTTACACACAAATACCCTTGGGAAAAGTATTAATTCGTTTTTTTCCTCCAATTATGGTTTAAAAAATAGGACAGATTGTGTTCTATAGCCTTAGCTGGCAACCAGTCTACAGCAGAAAGCAATGGTAACCTACTGTGGGATAATTTTCTGCCCAGTCAGTCATGTCTTTTTTGAGATATGATCGCCCAAAGCGTGTATCACGTTTGGCACTTAACGGACTGACTGAGTGTATTTATTGCTCAAATGGTCAATATCCGGGAAATATAAGCAACCGAATGGTGACAGTGTTTCATGCTTGAACGAACCTTCAAGAGTCCAAGATGTACTGAAGAATGTGATCAAACATGAAACAGACGGTTGCCATTCGTCGTTAAACTCTGTATCCACACTACGATACAAATATAAGATATGTCACTTAGCTGATTAATGTTATAGTCAGTACCACATCTCTGGTGTTTCGTATACGAACCCTATTGCAATTGTTCCTACCCCTTGTCAGGGGGTTTCAGCAGTTTACTGCAGATTTTTATACTACGTTTGCATGATGCATGTATATATTACACATCACATTTATTTTTCTCATGTATTTTCCATAAGATTTTATCTAATTATATTATAGATATTACTACAAAACTTGTGTTTACTTGCTTGTATTTATCGTACAGACAGTCAAATGGCTGGTTACTCGAGACAGAAAATTAGAAAATAAGAGTGAAGTTTTTATAAAGAATTCCATAGAATAAGTATCTCTGACCTGTGAAATCAGTGGATGCCACCACAGGGCAATTACAATTCAAAACTTCTATTTTCGGCCCATCTGTAAAACGATATTCTTTTTAAGCGTAGCCCATAAACTGAAAAACTTCTAATAGTGACTTCTAATAGGTGTTTTTGTAAGCATATGTTCATTATTTGAAAACAAAAAACAATACCAGAAATGGAGTTAATGGTTAAGTGCTTAGCAGCACGGGTAATTCAATCGGTGAGTTGACTTAAAGTTCAATAAGTAGTTTTCTCTTTGCACTACTGCATTTGGTAACAATATGAATAATAAATTATTCAAATTTATTGAGAAAAATGTATTTGATTAAAATTAATTCATGCGCAATAATTGTGAAAATTAATATATTTTAAAGTAATTTTTTGTCTAGAAAATTAAAAAATAAAATATATGTCTATATTTTTTAGATGAGATATTGTAATTATTTACATTATTTACATGTGATTTACATTGGTGATCGAAATAAAAGGTTCATTTCGAAATTCAAATCGTCTGAAGAAGGTCGGAGCCTACAACGACCGAAACTTCGTGAATATGGCAATAAAGATTAGTTTGAGTTTTTCTTAACAGCATATCAACATCTGTGGGTTATTTAATGCCTAAAAGGTAGAGTATTTTTTTAATGTTCGGTTGATTTAGTCAGATTTGGAATCATTTTTTATTTTTTTTATTTTAGAAAACTGAAGATGTCTTCTAGTTAAGATTTATTAAAATTTATTAAGATTTATTAAGATTTATTAAGATTTATTAACATTTATTAAGATTTATTAAGATTTATTAACATTTATTAAGATTTATTAAGATTTATTAACATTTATTAAGATTTATTAACATTTATTAAGATTTATTAAGATTTATTAACATTTATTAAGATTTATTAAGATTTATTAAGATTTATTAACATTTATTAAGATTTATTAAGATTTATTAACATTTATTAAGATTTATTAAGATTTATTAAGATTTATTAACATTTATTAAGATTTATTAAGATTTATTAAGATTTATTAACATTTATTAAGATTTATTAAGATTTATTAACATTTATTAAGATTTATTAAGATTTATTAAGATTTATTAACATTTATTAAGATTTATTAAGATTTATTAAAAAATGTATTGCTGCTAATAATTTTTTCCTTAAAAAAATGTGTTCTGGTAGTAATATTTTCCTTCAAAAATGTATTATTGGTAATATTTTTCCTTCAAAAATGTATATTTTTCTATAAAGTTTATTTTTATGTATATATATTTCTATAAAACTCTATTTTAATACTTTCATAGTGTTTTGACCCCAGTTTGGAACTACTTGCCCATAGCTGGGGACCCTAACAATGTTACCACACCGGTCAGAGTTGACCTGGGTACATCAATTAAGAGGTGTTTCCATGCTTCTCACAACTCCCCAATCAGAGGCCTTGCTGCCGGATGCAGTTTACCGTCTTGCCCAGGACCAATAAAGATGAGGACAATAGTCCAAATAATGCAGATTAAAGAAAGAAAGGAAGAAAGAAAAAAAAAGCAATTTCAGATTTTTTAATTGTTTATATTTTGGTTGTTTTACAGATTTTGTTAATAGGTAAAAATAGAATTATTTTCTTAAATGCTGAGAAGCAACAATTCTGATCACGTAGACATTGATGGAACAAATGGAGTTTATCCGTTTTATATGAAAGCAATTGATAGACTAGGTTCGGTTTGTTAGATTTACGACACAACTACTATTTAATTACTGGAAGTTAATGTTTGTATTACCACTCAGGGAAGATCAAAGCCACTATTCAGTAATAATGTCCAGCCAGTCTAGCCTCATTAACAATTGCCCCACGTTGACACCTCTTAAATTAACTGATACAAAGTAAAGTGAATTCGTGTGAGTGTGTTCTTTTGGTAAATCTAGAAACCTTGGCAAGACTAGGTACTTTAGTTAGTACATAAATATGTATACATAAGATATTCCAGCAAAGCTATAATCCGTTTTTTATTCATAATATTCTATTTTATATATTTAATTGTGCATTCAAGGTGTTGAAAAATACAAATTTATCCCAAAATGAGAGAAAAACAAAATGCTTTTTCAAAGAAGTGTTTTTTTTACCTGTATATAGACAAGTGCGTATTTTTTCTGTCCATATGATGTTGGATTATAATTTACACTGATATAAGTCCCTCGAGTGCGGTTTTGATTAAATTCCCCTTCCTGTGGTGTTACAGAAATTTCCGGATCACTGGATGGTGTTAGCTTTGTGATGAACTTCTTTTGATCTCTTGAAAATAGAACGTAAATGAAATCTTGAAAAATATACTATTAAAAAACAATAAGGCATTTTCGAAAAACTGACTTGCAACTGAACAATAAAAGGTTTCAATCTAAAAGACAACAGAGATCATCAAGTCCCAGTGTCAAGTTCCGGCTATTATATTAACAATGAAAATTGGGAACAAACATTTGTAATGATAAATAACTAAAATTCATATCCCCTATATTTTAAAAAAATCTTTTTACCCCCAGCAAGGCAGTACTACCACTGGTGCGCAGCGGGCTACAAGAGAGAAAAGCAAAAGCACAGAGGAACAAGATACATAGTGTGTCTGGGTAAGAATAAAAGAAAGATGAGAATCAAGGGGATAAAAGATAGCAATTGACGTTGCACTTAAACTTTTATAGATTGTCGTTATCAGGGAAGCAGTGCTTTCATCGCTTCTGTTCAGATGAACTTAAGTCACTGGTGCCTCCTCAACAGGTGTTTACTCGTGCAACCAGAATGGCAACTGGGTCCCACCCATTTACAGTTAGGTTAGCCAAATGCAGACGACAATTCTACTCCTGCAACTTCTTCTCTCGCACTTCCCGCCTGTGGAACTCGCTCCCATATTCTTGCTTTCCTGACAGCTACAACCTCCAGAAATTTAAATGCCATGTCAATACTCATCTACTAACTACTTGACTCTAGCCCTTCCTCCACCCCGTATATCCTTCCCTTACTCTCCCCCCTTGCAACTGTCATCACACTTGCATTTTCATATTTCTATTGCTTCTTCCTAATTGGTTTGTAATCCTCTTCTCCCTCCTCTAATTAATTTTCTTTCAGTTATGTAGCCCCCGCACATCAGTGGCTTTTACGCCTTGCCCGGGGTGAAATGATTAAAAAAATATATGGTCAGTCTTTATGTTTATTCAATACTCACAGAATCTAATTCTGATTTATACTGCAACTGTGCTGAAAGAACCTTTGCATTTTGATTCAGTTGTTAGAGGATGGATTTTTTTCCTGAAAACGACGGTATTCAATGAACATAGTGTGTGAAAATTCCTAATACACAGCTTATAGCGGGTAAATATTTTGGAGCCGGTAGGTTGAGTGACGGATTCAGAGACGTTCTGGATCAGGTTTTACATTACTTTTACTAACTTTGTATCCAAGCAGGTTTGTGCTTTTGCGCCTAAAATAATATTTGTCTTGGTTAAGCGTCAGTTTGTAATTTAAGAAGCAACGTGCATAAAGTAAGTGTTTTTGTCATGTTTTACTCGATTTTTCAGCAATGGGTATATTATCAATGTAATCATAGGGGGCTTTCACGTCCTCTTTAGATATTATTTGGTCTATCACCTGTTGAAAGCTAGCTACTCTGTTAGTTATGTCAAATGAGATTCTGCAAAATTGACAGTTCTCTGCTAGCCTTGAAGGCTGTATATGGGTTATTGCTAGACCTTACAGCTACTTGATGATAGGAACTTTTGAAGTCCAGAGTACTAAACAGACTTTTTGGCTATTTTTTCTATCATCTCGTCTATTTGTGATAGAATTATTTGCTTCGACTATATCTTCCTTCAGCATACGAATAACTTCGGTTTGGAAAACTAATTTATCCACCTCCGTGTGTCACTTAGATTTAGTAGCTACAGGTTTCCAATCGAGTGAGATTGTTGAAAAGTGGTGGGTATGGCATTCTCATGGCTGCTAGGTGGCAGACGTTAAAGGATGGCTTAGAGCCTCTGAAGGGTATTTCTACCAATGAATGTTGACGGAAGAAGATATGCCGTAATATTAGGTTGCAACATGAATCTTACATTAGTCAACATCTTACTTCTTGGTATAAAGTACCATTTATTTTTTTACGTCAACTAAACAGTATCCTAGTTTTTGTATTAAAAGAGATGAGCAAGCCATTTCCACTTTTTAGGCACAGGTAGGTTTTCCATGAATTTTCTTTCGCAATGCTTGCGTTAAGGAAGCTTTCTGTGCTTCCCGTGCCAATCAATGGTTTTAGTGGCTATCCTTTGTAGCATATCCGAGGTTTGTTTATGAAGGCATCTTGTATCAATTCGGTTCGATATTGCTCAACTGATACTAAAGAAAATGAAGAGTCCTTACTTAGCTTTACTATGGCTTAGTAGAATCTCAGTTGAATCTGAGGTAGTTGATACCTTGTAGCTAGTAAGTTCTAAAGACCATTTCATTTCTCTTTTTTATATAGATCCTGTCCAGGGTTGTTAAAGCCTCTTTGTAGGAAGGGTGCGTCTGCGAAGTGCCTGAAAACTTGCTGAGACATGTTTTGTGAGGTAGTGTAGCTTATTATAACTTTCATCAAGTTAAGAAGTTTATGACATTTCGTCTTCGGTGATGATATTCTAGTTCGGCGCCAGATGTGGTCAATATTAAGTTTCTATTATCAAAATAGCTAACAATAAGAGTTCATGAAATTGTTATAGAATTGTTAGAGACAATTTGTATTGGCTGAGATGTAAGCTTTAATAAAATTCGTATTTACCCGAGTATCCCCACAAAGGTGGGTTATGACACAAGGCTGAATTTATGAAAGGCATTCCGAGTGCGCGTGCTCAAGCAAGATTTCGCGTATAGCCCGTAGATATGGAGTCGGGCTCGTGTCTATTTGCGCCAGACAAGAGCCTGCCCTTCAGCATAGCCTTGTCTGAGTTCCTCTTTTCCGAAAGCAGAGAGTCCGACAAGGATAAAGTTTGGTGAACTTGATATTCACCTGGATCCTGACTGAAGCTGGATGCAACACAATGCCGATTTTTACACTGTGAAATCCAAACCCCTGAACTCGAGCAAAGATTTCCCGTAGACCCTGCATAAGGCTCTTGTCTGCTTTTCCCCAGACGAGAGACTGCCTTTCGGCAGAGTCTCGTCGGAGTTCCTCTCTGCCAGGAGAGTTCAGCCCAGAGAGAGTTTTGGCAAACTGATATTCACCACCTTCCCACTAGAGCGAAAGCCCGAGGCGGATGCGGCACAAGGCTAATTAATGTGGGAATCCGAGCCTTTAAGCTCGGCCAAAATTATCTCATAGACCTCTGTTCACCCCAGACGCGAACTTACCCTTCGGCGGAGCTTCCTCTGGGTTTCTCTCCGCCCGGAGATAGAGAGTTGACTAAGAGAGGGTTTCGGTGAAATCTGAATCCAAGCACAGTTCTCTTGAATATATGCATTTAGGACAGATACATCGATTGGGAAAATGGATCATACCACAAAAGATATGTATCATATTTAAAGTACTGTCTAAATATATAAACTCTTTCACAATCTCTGCCAAACTTGTCAATAAAAGTTGGTTCACAGTGTCATTCCTGACAATTTTTTTTATCATAATCCATCTTGCATGTTTGTGGATTTAACATTCATTCATGCAATGAATATGGCTGCCATATTTGACCTGGTGCTCCTATTTTGTATATCGAGATTCTTGACAAAATCCAAAGAAGGGTTTGTAATGTTATCAACCATGGCATCTCAGTTTCAGTCACCTTCCCATTGCGGTGACATTGCATAAATTCACTTTGGTATATTATAACTTAGCACCATCAACAGAAAGTGTTGTTTCTTTTGGTTGTTCACCGTGGAATTCACCACCGATGATAAAAAGGGTGAATAATTAAATCCTATTATACTCATATTTTAAGGTTGATGAAAATGTTTCCAGTATTTTCTTTTGACAAATCCCTTAATTAAAGCATCATTGTTAAACCATGAATATATCTTCATGACTCTTTTCCATGGCCTCAAACTACGTCTAACCTAAATTCAGTATTCCATTCAACTAGGTAAGGATGAATTATCATAACTCAGTCATTAAAATATTTCCCCTTGATTTCTATTATTATCTTAACCCAAACTTTCAGTTTATCTCTGTGATCTATTATAAAAAAATTTTTATTCCACTTCTGATTTGATTAATTCTTTAACGGATTTTTCTATATCTTGAAATCGTTGAAACATTTGCCTCGTCAAGGAATGTAGCCTGAAGCAAAACCTGTGATGGCGTGAAGTTAACAGGTTCTAGACATTACTACATGGGAGAGTCTGTAATGTGATCGATCCCGACTTGGCAGCTCGGATGCAGTCATTTTCTCACCGGCGCAATGTGGTTTCCCTGTGTCTCTTCAACAAATACTGTCACGGCTTCTGTTCTGATGAACTTAGTTCCCTGGTGCTCCCTATATATGAATTTACTCGAGCCACAAAATTAGCAACTAGGTCCCACCCTTTTACTGTGAAACCAATAAATTGTAAACGCAAATTCTAAACCATCAGCTTCTTTTCTCGCACTTCCCGCCTGTGAAATTCCCTTCCGTTTACTTGCTTTCCCGACATCTACAATCTTCAAGAATTTGAATGTAAAGTCAATAGTCATCTTCTACCTCCCTAACTTGCATCCTTTCTCTCATGCTCCTCTCTCCGTCCACTCCACTCTTATCAGTATTCTCATCCTTCTCTTACCCACTTCCTGATACCCCTGTAACCTTTTACGCTTTCTCATAACTTTCCTCCTATGTAACCCCCTGCACAACAGTGGCAGTAAAATGCCTTACTTTGGGCGATACGGTTATAAAAAAAATATTGGAAGAACTTGTAATTTCCCTTCATAGTAGTTTCTTGCATCATATATACAGAATAAGGACAGTCATTGTAACCCAGCAAAATCATCGTCTAATTTTCGTAGGTAGGAAAAGCCTATGGCTTGATGGCAGGAAAACAAAGGCCGTTTGTCATTGTTGTGTTGCACAGTTGTCTGTCACGGTTCTAGCAATTTGTAATAAAAAAACAGTCCCTTTGAGTCAAGTCACATACAGAGAAAAAAAATTTCCTTGTAGATTTGTTTACAATGAGATGTTGAAAGTTCTCATGAGTCTAAAGTTTTTTTTTCTTTTTTATTGTTTCCATATCAAATTAATTTCTTGACAGTGACTGACTTGTCCGAAAAAGGTGTTTGTCTGTGTTAATATAAATGAAGTTGTTTACAAATCGCCCGATGTATTTTCTTCCCAGAAACTGATGAGAAAGAGCCATTTCTCTAACATCGGTTTTCCCTATAAATAACAGATTTCAAAAATGTAAAGGCTTGAAAAGATTTTAAAAACATTTCCAAGATTTCTTTAAGAAGAAAAGACGATTTTACCGTTTTGTATAATCCTAATATTGCGCATTCTAGTTGCTACACTTCCCCTCTAAAGATTTATGATACAATTTCTCCAGCTCATGTAAAACAAAAATAAATTTTCAAATAAATCTAAAATGGTAAATTTATGTATTTATTAATCTTTTTAATATGAAGTTTTTACTTACGAATAAGGTGCCTTGATGCAAAATTTGACAGTCACTTGTTTGTACATTGCTTTGGCTTCAATTCTGATTACATCGTCGATATCAGGATCCCCAGAGGAAAATAAGATCGGGAAACGCCAAAGGCATCCACGTTCTTTGAATATTACAAGATGAGCATATTGCCTAAGAACAAGAATTATAATAAGAATTAGAGTAAAAGTAATAACAATAAAAAAAAATAATTATGTTGATGACGTACAAATAATATACATAGAAATTTACTTTCAAATCAATTCTCTTAATAGCTTCCTTTAAAAAAAAAGCCTCTATTTGCTTTAAGTCTCAGGACAAAAATTGGGTTAATGATTCTGTCAAACAACAAAAATGACAAAGAGAAAGAAGAACTGGAAATCTGTAGATTATAACGTCGCTAAAAATTATCAATCTGTTCCACATGAATTCTGTAATCAATATATACTAACTGAGCACGAACACACATATATGCAGTCATTCGCAGACGGTCCTGTTTCGCTGTATCATAGCTCATCAGTACGGTTAAACATCCGGTTGCTACTAGCCAGGATTGAAATCCGACGGAATTGACATCAGTCAGCGATTCTAACTTCTAACCTATGGCCGCTCGGTGGAGAAAGGTGGATTTTAGCATGTTATATGCACAATGTAAACACACGTCAGTAGCCGAGCGTGTTCAAATTCATTACTGAATATATATATATATATATATATATATATATATATATATATATATATATATATAGTAGCAATAAAGTTATTATACAGTTAATTACAATAACAATTAAGACAAAGCAATAAATCAACAGTTCAGAAATTTCTTATGAAAATGGTTCTGGTTAAGCGACACAAATCGTTCTGATGGCTTAAGTCTACAAATACATTTCGAATAAATTTTTTCTGATTCTGGTTTGCTTTATTATAATTAACTGCATAGTGACTTTACTAATATATATATATTAGTAAAGTCACTAACATTAACACTTCTTTAAATTCAAAAATTATTAATCCCATCCCTTTTTATTTTTCTGTGATGAAAATTTTTTTCTGGACTTCTGCTGGTATAAAATCTTTTGTCATTTGAATTTGATTGAATAAATTTTCGTTGCTGAAGACGCGAGATTATTCTCGTAGAAATGGCTATCCAACAAATTTGAACATCAAAATTATATTTTATTTTATAATTGGCTCTGTAATTAGAATATGTTAATTGCATTGAGCCCTCCACCTTGATCAATTTTAATATTAATGAAATTAATATTAATTAGGATCGGGTTTTTGGGATTTACCTACCTGCTTATTCTTTTGGATTAAACACACACGCGCGCGCGCACGCACACACACACACACACACACACACACACACACACACACACACACACACACACACACATATATGTTATAAATCCGAAAGAAACGACCAAATAAATCCCAACGGATTCTATTAATATTAAAATTGATCCTGCCAGAGGTTCAATTTAACTAAATCTATTTATTTACAGAGCCAATATTTATTACATATAAATGTTATTTGCACATCAAACCAAGCACAATTTTTATGGAAAAGATTTTAGTCAAATCCGTAACACTTGCAGGAAACAAACTGATAGTAATCATTTTACCAATCGACATACTAAGTGCACAAAAATAAAAACAGAAGCAGGGTATAAGAAAAGAAATTCTAATACTTACGGAACATACTGTAGACATGAGAAGCAGGATGAACCAATGAGTAAACTACCCGACAGGTTTGTGTTAATGGATGTCAGAACACGGACAAAAAGGATGGTAAAATGTCAAAATTACTTTGAACAACAAAAACAGAAAACTGTACGTCCACGTCCTATAGAGACAGCACATAAATAATGATGATTTTCATTTATGAAGATATTTTCATTCAAATACCTTCAGACAATCTATATTTCTGAGATGAGGTATTTTAACTATTTACATTGTTCGAACTGTTGTCCTTATTTTTAGTGTCATATTCAGAAAAAGATTATCCAGAAAAGGCATGGCACGTGGAACTAGAAAAATCTACCGCGATAGGCAAAATAAAGGGTTCGGTTCGGAATTCCAACGTATAGCACCTGAAGAAGGTTGGAGTGTGTAACTACCGAAACATTGTGAATACGACAATGAAGATGATAACAACAGTCTGAACAATGTCGAGTGTAATTAACGTCTGATACGTTTGTTGAAATCTTTGATTTCATTTTTTTCGTCAAAGTAAGCAAGACGAGGGTTTACTTGGTGAATAAGCTTCTTGGTGAATAAGGACGTAGGCGATCATGGCTTTCCATGTCTCTCTATCCTTGGTGGCTCTTAGCACGCTTTCTCCTGTTACACCACACAACAGTCGTTCTGTCATCCACCTTATCAGGCACTTCAAACATACTATTCGCTGCTTTCCCCTGTCTCTTTTTCCCTCTATCTGACCTGTTACTATCAGATTCTTTAAGCCCTCCTTCCTCATTGCATGTCCCAGGAACTTTAGCTGTCTCTTACTGATGCTCAGTATTAATTTCCTTTTCGTTTCTATCATTTCCAAAACCTCATCATTGCTCACTTGCTCAATTCATGATATCCGCGGCATCCTTCTGTAAACCACATTTCAATTGCTTCAGGTTTTTCCTTCATCTTTGATGATGCGGGCCAGAATTTACTGCCATATTGAAAAACTGACATCACATAGCAATCCAGTACTCTTTTCTTTGCTTCTATCGAAATTGCCTTGTTTCTTAATACTCTACTCAATTTCTGGAACGCGTCCTTCTCCATGCCAATTCGCTTTCGGATCTCTGTGTCCCGCTTTCCGTCTTCTTGTAGAACACTTCCCAGGTATTTAATTTTTTTTACCTGCTTAATTTTAGTATCCCCCACCTGTATTTGGCATTTTGGACAGCTCTTTTTGCTGATGACCATGCATTCAGTTTTCTTGTATGTTATTTGTAGTCCTTTCTTGTCACTCTCTTCAGCTACCTTCTGTAGGATTTCTTGCCCTTTCTTTTCTGTGTCTTCTATCAGCACTGTATCATCTGCGTACCTTATGTTGTTAAAATTGTAGCCTCCGAATCAGGCCAGAGACAGAACAAGAACAGCGAGAGTTTGTCAAAGACACTGAAACAAGGAACGCCATATTTACGATGCTCTCCGAAAGGGCAATACAAGATTCCGATGACAAATCCTGGCATAACATCTAGGGTCCTCAGAATAGTCTCGCTGTACAAGTTGAATAGATCCGGTGAAAAGACACATCCTTGTCTCAGGCCTCTTCCTATCTTTGCACATCTGCTGAATTCGTTACCTGTCCGTATGCAGGCAGTTTGCTGCCAGTAGAGATTCTTGATTACTCTTATGTTTTTCCCAAATATGTCGAGGGTTCTGAGCATCTCCATTACTTCTTTGTGGCGTATTTTGTTGAACGCCTTTGCATAATCGATAAAACGTAGGTACAAGTCCTGCTTCATTTGTATTGCCCTTTCGGAGAGCATCGTAAATATGGCGTTCCTTGTTTCAGTGTCTTTGACAAACTCTCGCTGTTCTTGTTCTGTCTCTGGCCTGATTCTGCTTCCCGCTTTATTCATTAACACCGTATCATCTGCGTACCTTATGTTGTTCAAATTGTGACCTCCGTTGACAAATCCTGGCATAACATCTACAATCCTCACAGAATTGTGTCTCTGTACAAGTTGAATAGATCCGGTGAAAAGACATCCTTGTCTTACAGGGTGCAATAAAGTCCTCTTTCACTGACTCAACTTCAAAAACCGCCAATTTTTTTTTTTTTTTGGTGGGGGGGTTATCGCAAAACTGTTTCTATTCACTAAACTGTGTAAACGATTCGAATGTACCATCTTTTCAAGAACCTCATAGAATTTATTTTTCATGGAGTTGAACAATAGGCATTACACTCTGATAATTTTTTCAAATCTGCTTTTCATATAAATATATCACTCCATATCACGAATATGAAAACAAAGAATTTTATATTAAATCTTATATAATGTTATTAGGGGTTCAAAATTGTAATAAAAAATCATTGTAGACTGATCTCCTTACGGAAGCCAAAACAAATATGCTCATAAGATAGACATATTAAATCAAATACTGCTGCCATATCTGGTCGGGTGCCCCTGCCAACCACCTAGGGGCCCTTGATAAAATCCAACGGAGAATCTGTAATGTGATCGATCCCAACTTGGCAGCTCAGATACAGTCACTTTCTCGCCGGCTTAGTGTGGCTTCTCTGTGTCTCTTCTACAAATACTTTCACGGCTTCTACTCCGATGAAGTTAGCTCTCTGGTGTCCCTATGTATGAATTTACTCGAGCCACAAAATTAGCAACTAGGTCCCACCCTTTTACTTTGAAACCAATAAAATGCAAACGCAAGTTCTACTCCATCTGCTTCTTTTCTCGCAATTCCCGCCTGTGGAAATCCCTTCCGTTTACTTCCTTCCCCGACAGCTACAATCTCCAAGAATTTAAATGTAAAGTCAATACTCATCTCCTCTCTCACTAACCTGCATCCTCTCTCACTCATGCTCTTTTCTTCATCTACTCCATTCTCACCAGTATTCTCACCCTTCTCTTACCCTCTTCCTGACAACCCTATAACCTGGCACTCTTTCTTATAACTTTCTTCCTATGTAACCTCCTGCACAACAGTGGTAGTAAAATGCCTTGCTAGGAGCGATATGTTAATAAAAAAAATAAACTCCATATCACGAATATGAAAAGAAAGAATCTTATATTAAATTTTATATATATTAAGTTATTAGAGATTTCAAATTGTAATAAAAATTCTTTGTAAAATGATCTTCTTAAGGAAGTCAAAACAAATATGCTCATACAACGTGTTTTATTCAAATGGCGGGATGAAGTTCTTAGTCTGGAATTCCTTTTTCATATTCATCTTCTTCTATGTGCCCTGTCCTTTCAGAACGTAGGCGATCATGGTTCTTCACGTCTCCCTATCCCTTGTGGCTCCTAGTATGTTTGCTCCCGTTACTCCTGTCAACCCCCTTTCCGTCAACCACCTGATCAGGCCCTGCAAATATGTTATCCGCTGTCTTCCTCTGTCTCTCTTTCCTTCTATCTGGCCAGTCAGTATCAGGTTCTCCAGGCTCTCCTTCCTCATTGCGTGTCCCATAGAACTTCAGTTGTCTCTTCCTGATGCTCAGTATCAATTTCATCTTTGTTGCCATTCTTTCCAACACCTCATCGTTGCTTGCATGCTCAGTCCATGATATCCGCAGCATCCTTCTGTAGAACCACATTTCCGCTGCTTCCAGTTTTGTCCTCATTTTCGGTGATATTGTCCAGCATTCGCTGCCGTATTGAAGAACTGACATCACGTAGCAGTCCAGCACTCTTTTCTTTGTTTCCAGTGAGATTTTCTTGTGTGTTAGTATTTTGCTCAGTTTCTGGAACGCGTCCTTTGCCATGCGAATTCGCCTTCGGATCACCGTCTCGCACTTTTCATCTTCAGTTAGGACACTTCCTAGGTATTTAAATTTTAGTACTTGCTTGATTCTGGCATCTCCCACATATATTTGGCATTTTGGGTTGTACCTTTTGCTGATGACCATGCACTCAGTTTTCTTAAAGTTTATTTGTCGTCCTTTTTTGTCGCTCTCCACCGCTACCTTATGTTACTATCATTTAAGCACTTCAAACTATGATTTTCGTTGTTTTTCTTTTACATTTTAAGAACTCCCATCATCTTAGTATATTTATTTTGTTTTCCATGCTAATGAAATTACGTAGCCAAATGAACATCGCCCATAACGTTTATAATTATTTTTTGTATTCGTGATTGAAATGCTTAATCTAGAGGAATATGAAAAAAAGAATTGAAATAATAATTATTTCTTGTCGAAGTGCCTATTAGAAAACTCAACCTTATTTTTATTTTTTTTTCTTTCGTTTATCTTTCCCACTTCACCACACTTTATTCGCCATCGCTTCCAAATTCATTCATGCTCTATAATCGACCTATTCACACTCCTTCTCCGTTTTTTGAACAGGAGTAGATGTCTATCCTTTGCATCCCATTTAGGATTGGGTTTCCGGGTCGTTCTCCTAAAGTCTCAATAGGTCTCACTACGAGTAGCCGCTTGCTAGAGATTAAATGATAAAAAACAATGTAGGTTTCTCGGTCAAAAAATCTCATTCCAGCTGAGAAGGGCTAAGATCGAATAGATGCAACAATCTTAGATCGAATGACCTGAGATCGAATGACCTGAGATCGAATGACCTGAGATCGAATAGATGCAACAATCTTAGATCGAATGACCTGAGATCGAATGACCTGAGATCGAATAGATGCAACAATCTTAGCAGCTATTTAACCTATACCTCTCTATACGAGAATAGGTTGTGTCCCATGGTTAATTTAATCTACTGTTCTCACATGCTTCCTTTCTATGTTTTTCTCTCTTTCACATCGTATATCCCTTCCTCTTTCTCGGACTTTCCAATTCCCAATTCCTTCATACGCGATACTATTATGTAGGGTCCTCGATCAGAAAGCGTAAATGATGCTAGCAATGAAAAGTCGGAGTTCTGTCAGATTCTAAAAGAAAAGTGTAACTCCTTTACTCAGCCTTTTGTGTAATTAACTACTTCCGTCCTACAGCCACATTCTAACAAATAAATTTAAGTTATTCTATCGCTATTTCCATCGCAAATGTTCAGAGGAGTTACATTCCTTCGTTTCACCAGTTCAGACCATTAGAGCTAAGACAGGTCATGCTACAGTCACAGGCTCGAATCATTCTTCTCATATCATTAGTAAGGAAGAAACTTCTCTCTGGCAGATTCTTCATTAGAATTGGTACTTTTTGCAAATGCCTCACTTCTTTTATTTAATTAGCATCATAGCCCGGCGTTGCCCTTGCAACTCAGAACATTTAAGTAGTAGGAGAAGATGCAAGACACCTTCCGCCGTTGCAGGATCCCATTGATTGTCGTCTTCCAGTAAACCGCATTTGAAGCAGGCTTACTTTCAGTAATTATAATGTTTATAATTTTAAATGGATAAATTCCTTTAAAACAATGTTGTATAAAAAATAATTACATAAAAAATTGTTGTTTAAAAATCGTTCATAAATTCCATTAAAAATCTATTTTCTTTTGTTTTGCGTAAACGTGATTTGATGTTTTATGTGACATTGTAAACAACATTGCGTTTGTTTTTACTTCAAAATTACGGGGGGGAAATATTTACATTTTTTGTTGACTAAATGAAGTTAACATAAAAATAAAAATTATTTATTTTGTTTTACTGAATTTAGAAATATAAAAACTATTACAACGCTCTCAGTTCAGAAATTTTCGAAGAATATTTAAAACTGTAGACATTTAATTTTAGAGAAAAAAGTTACATTAATGCTACACGAATAACAGATAGTTGATTTCCTGCATTAAATATTTACCAAAAAAAAAATGATTTTTCTAAATTTTATTTTTTAAAGTATGAAATATTAAATCTTAAAAAAAAGACTTAAATAATTAAATTAATCATTGGCACTTTTTTTTTACATATTTTGTTTTGTTTTTGTTTGAAAAAACACTTT
This sequence comes from Ascarosepion bandense, assembly GCA_037127315.1. Classification (NCBI taxonomy): domain Eukaryota; kingdom Metazoa; phylum Mollusca; class Cephalopoda; order Sepiida; family Sepiidae; genus Ascarosepion; species Ascarosepion bandense. The sequence goes on along the minus strand of JBBBDQ010001395.1, from coordinate 1,116,095 downwards.
TTTCTTTTTTTAAATTTTTTTTTTTCAAAATTACGGGGAAAAATATTCACATTTTTGGTTGACCAAATGAATTTTAAAACGTCGGAATAAAAATTAAATACAGAGTCTCATTTTTTTTTAATGAAAAAAATATTTTAGTCGCATTTAACACGTGTGATTTGATTTCTGTGACGTAATTCAGCAACCATCTTACATCTTAGCTGTTTTACGGAGCAAATATAAACAACCGGCTCCATTGGCCAAAAGTGCGAAAGGGAAAATTGATGAACTTAAAACTCAAAAAGTATGTGTCGACCAGGCTTCCCTGTAGATATATTTCGCTAGAAAGTTTGAATAGCGTAGCTTAAAAAATGTAGGCGTGCATAGGGAACAGTCACACACAGACTCACAGATTGCCTTTTATATATATATATATATATATATATATATATAGATAATCGTTTCACCCCAAGCAAGGCATTTTATTGCCACTGTTTTGCAGGGGCTTACATAGGTGGAAAGTTATGAGAAAGAGTGACGGGTTATAGGGGTGTCAGGAAGTGGGTAAGAGAAGCATGAGAATACTGATGAGAGTGGAGTGGACGAAAAAAGGACCATGAGAGAGAGGATGCAGGTTAGTGAGATAGGAGATGACTATTGACTTTACATTTAAATTCTTGGAGATTACAGCTGTCGGGAAAGCAAGTAAATGGAAAGGAATTTCACAAGCGGGATGTGCGAGAAAAGAAGCCGGTGGAGTAAAATTTCAAGTCAGAAGTCAGTTGTTATCTATCGTACGTATCCTCATAATTTATACTTCTTGCTTCCTCCATTTAACTCCTTACAATAACCACTTTTCATAATCTGCAACCTTGAGTGGCTCTTGGGTCTTGCATTAAGTGAAAAACAGTATTAAAAATTAAAACCATTTGCACTATTTACATTGTTCAGACTGCCATTCTTATCTTTGTTGTCATATTAACAAATTTTTGGTCGTTGTACGCTCCAGATCATTGAAATTTCGAACTGAACCCATTGTTTCGTTCACCAGGCTAGATTGTTCTTGTGCTATGAGTCATGCCTCTTCCAGATGTCTCAGTATCAGTTATCTCCCTTTAACTCAACTCTCTAAATTTCTTTGTTCACCTGTAGCCAGGTATTGAACTCACAACTCTTTGGGTCAAGTCATCGGAACTAACCAACGCTTTTAACCACTGAGCCATGCATCCGGTGAACGAAATAAAGTGTTCAGTTCGAAATTTCAATCACCTGATGAAGATCGGAGCGTACAAGAGTCGAAAAGTCGAGAATATGGCAACAAAAATGATGACAACAGCCCGAACAATGTAAATTGTGGAAATAATTACAGCACCTGATCTCAGACATATAGACAAATAAGTAAAAACAGCTTTTTTTCTCAGTGTTATGTCCTTTCAGGACATAGACGATCATGGCTCTCCACAACTTACTGTTTTTAGTGGTTCTAAGCAATTTTTGAGCCTGTATTTCTGATATGTCCTTTTGAGCTGACTCTTTCTTTGTTCTTCATCTGCTATCCATCAACGCAAACTTGTTAAATAGGTTATTCACATTTCTACCTGCTATTTCTAACTGTAATAGTATAGTTGATTTTCTAAGCTTAGATGTAGCACAAAGCTGAACGTATGGGAGTGCCCAGTGAGGATCGAACTCACTACTCAGTTTTAATAGTTTCTAGAAAAACAAGATTTGCTAACCATTACATCATGTCGAGGTGTCCAAATTGTAATGACATAGCTAAGAAATTTGCACAGAAATTTGCCCTTAGATATTGTGGTTGACGGTTACGAAGATAAATGCTCCCAAACTACTGTTCATTTTCTAATATTTAAAGTCTCGTGAACTAATTTCTGACTTGTCTATTCCAGATGAACAATTGAAAGAGAAAAGAAAAATTTTGGACTCACTCAAGGCATTTCATTGGGTGGAAATCAATCTCAAAGATCAAAATAGCAGTAGAAGAATTCACATCTTTCATGGTTTTAAGCAGATTAATGGTTATAATATTTTTGAGATCAAAGTTTGCCTGCTGAGTGGGGAATTGAAATTCGTAACTGATTTCGGGAATTGTTTTAACTGAAAATTAAAATCGAAAAAGAAATTATTACTTTAGATAATCTACAAAATAAATTTATTAAAAGAAAAAGAATATACAAGATGTCTCCTGGACACACAAGAAAACTCATTAACTATATTTTTGGTTTTTAACTCCACACATAAACACGGTTTTGTCGAAAGAACTAATTGACTTTTTTTGAGAGGGGTATGCTAAAGAATAGTGTGTACTCAATGAAAGTCACAAATGCAACACTTGATTGAACGCACAAAGAGTGAATGTACTAAAACTGACAGCAATGTTGAGTTATTGTAAAGAGTTCACGTGAATCTTGCAAAGCGCATCAATCTTTGCATCATAAATGATGGAAATCATATTGAAGATGTCATTTGTTAATCTTCTTCTTCTTCTTCTAACCATTTACCTTTCAGAACATAGACGATCATGGCTTTCTACGTCTCCCTATCCCTGGTAGCTCTTACCATGCTTTCACCTGTTACCCCACCCAAACCCCGCTCTGTCATGCAACTGCTCAGACCCTTCAAATATGTTATCCGCTGATTTCTTCTGTCTCTCCTTCCCTCTATCTGACCTGTGAGTATCAGATTTTCGAAGCCTTCCTTTCTCATCACATATGCCAAGTATTTCAGCTGTCTCTTCTTGATGCTCACTATTAATTTCCTTTTCGTTTCCATCCTTTCTAAAACATCATCAATGCTCACATGCTCCATCCATGATATTCGCAGCATCCTTCTGTAGAACCACATTTCAGGTGTTTCAAGAAAATGTTGTAGAAAGATTAATTTCTTGAAAATGTACAATTTTGACTATGTATCCAGACTTTAGAGACAGACGTTGTATAATGGAAAATGAACATTTTGGCAGTGGTGGAAAAATTGACGCTGATTATTTTAAAGAAAAACTACAAGTTTTACTTGACATGCAAAACTTTCCAATTTTTCAGTTTAACCTGAATTACAATTAAAATACACTAATTCTCATAAATGTCTAGTTTAAATGAACTCGTGTTTACTGAGATGTCATTGTCCGTTTTTCAGACAAAGTCGACTGGTACCCTTCAGGTTGAATCAGATTTTGTATGGCTGATTTAAACCAGCACGGGAACGATACACTTTTCAGAATGTAAGGGGCCATCTCTTGTAGGCCTAAACAATGTTTATTTTCCTAAAAATATGTAAAGTTAAAAAGGTTAATAAAAAGTTGAAGAGAAAAAATATCATAATAGACTAGGTTTGTTTATTATAATTGTTTTTTGCGAAAAAGTTTTAAAATAATTAAAAGCCAGACGGTTAATAAAAATAAGTAATAAATTTGATGCGAAACATTTGCTAAACTTTCTAAAAAAAAAATAGGATTATCTCGAAAAAGACTCACCAAAATAAAACAGGCAGTCATTGTGTAAAATTTGGTTTTAAAACGTTCTTTTGCTTTTTTCTTACTAAAATATTAGTAAAGTTTGCTACTGCAACTCAGCTTGCCAAATGTAAAACATAGAAACAGCGAAAGAAAATAGAAAAAGAAAACTAATAAAGAACAAAAATGACAAAAAAGGGAAAAGAAACATATAACGAAAAGAAACGAAACTCCAGACGAGACGCATTAATAGTCCAAAATGCTCAATGTTTATAGAAAATAAACTAAGACAGAACAGTAAGGCTAATCAATGACTGCATAAAGAGAGTATGTCCAAAGCACTACTCGGAGTTTCTTGCAACATGATTGTCAAACAGTAAGAAACTCTTTGGGATGCAGCTTCGAGCCCTACCGAAGAGAATAATCCCTTTATTAAGTGACTCAAATGTGAAGGCCGGTTGACATAATTCGTACTATTTAAAATAAAAAAAGGGTATCTATTCAAACATGGGTACATATATATATATATATATATATATATATATATATATATATATATATGTGTGTGTGTGTGTGTGTGTGTGTGAGCAGCAATCTTTTATTTGTACATGTTTTGTTAAAGATGACCGACAAGGAAGAGTTTGTTATTTTTTTTTCATTTAATTTTTTGAACATTCTTATGTTTCCTTTTTACTGGAGATAAGGAGTGTAAATGTCCCATAATTTTTTTTATTTTCCAGGAGCTTTCAACCACTTCACTGGCCATTTTCAAGGATGTTATTTTTACAATGTTATTTTATCCTCGTGTTTTGACTGTAACGTAATTTTAGTGTTTTTGAAAAGGAGCCTTCTTTAAAAGTTATCACATGACACGCACGACTGGACATGTGCGTGAGCGTCTACTTTTAAAAAACTCTCAAAACTCTATATCGCCCGGTTCACACTCCACCCACGTCTATTGAACAGGTGAAGAGGCTCATCCCTTGTTCCCTGTTCAGGATGTGGTTTCCGGCTTTCTCTTTTCCAATCTTTTCACTCTTTTATTTTTATTTTTTTTTCAATTGGAGTAGATAGACTAATTTATCGCCCGGTTCAAAACTCCCAAGTATATTGAACAAGTGAAGAAGCTCATCCCTTGTTGCCTGTTCATTATGTGGTTACCGGCTTTTTCTTTTCCAATCTTTTCACTCTAACGTAACCCCCTGCGCTTCAGTGGCGTTACCGCCTTGCTCGGGATGATATGATTAAAAAAAAATAAATAAAAAAAATAAAAAAAATCCAAACTGTTAAATAATGTAAGGTCGCTGGTAGAAAAAAAAACTGTTTGATATATAGGGACTTTCTAACAGCAAGATGTCTTTGATATTGTGATTTAAATAGCATTTTTGTGCTTCAGCCAAGATTTTCCTTATAAATGGTTCTTGTAAATTACGGGTTAATAATATTTTCTTTTTTTTTTTTTTTTTTGCATTGTTGTTACATAGGTTGCATGTAAGTAGAAAGAAGTAGTAGTATGGCCAATATAGATAACTGATTTATAGGATGTGCGTTGTGGTGCATTGGATATCGGCTCAGAATGAATCGGGGAGCCGAGTTCGAATTCCAACCGAATTCATTGCATTCACTTACGCGCAAATACCCTTGGGAAAGGTATTAATCCGTCTATTCCTTCCAGTTATGGGTTAAATAACAGGACAGATTGGGTTCTATAGCCTTGGTCGGCAGCCAGTCTACTGCAGAAAGCAATGGCAACCTGCTGCGTGATAATCTTCTGCCCAGTCAGTCATGTCTCTTCATCGAGACATGATCGCCCAAAGCGTGTATCACGTATGGCACTTAACTGACTGACTGATTTATAACAAGAAACACAATTTTATACTAAATAAAAAATAAAATTTTCCGTTACACCCAATGGTGTGTAGGGCAGCGTTTTTGCTGTTTCTGTAACAAACTGCTTTTTATGAAGCAGGGTGGTTAGCTCTGCGCCCAACCCCCAAACCTGGAGGAAGGTGATTTTCTAAGCGTAGCTTAGACGTGACACTCGGCCAAAAGTAAGAGGTACCCAGTGAGGATAGAACTCACTACTCAGTTATAATGATTCTAGCAAGACGAGCTTGCTAACCATTACACCACGCCGAGGTACCCGCAATATTGTACAAACCATTGAAATTTATACACTATATTAATTATTCGATGGGGGTGTTTTGATTAGAAACAATACAGTTTGCCGTCTTCCATTTCTTTAATATATTATAAATTTGACATGTTTGGGAGGAATTACTGCAGATTGGGTCACTATGTCGATCCAGGATGTTTTTTCCACCTGAATCCATCCTGCATATATACAAGTCAACCATCCGTCCGTGCATGGAGTACTGCTGCCATTTATGGTCAGGTGCCCCTGCCGTTCTCCTCAGTGTTCTTGACAAGCTCCAAAGGAGAGTCTGTAATGTGATAGGTACTGATCTGGCGACTCGTCTGCAGCCACTTTCCCATCGTCGAAATGTGGCCTCCCTCTGTCTCTTCTATAAATACTTTCATGGCTTCTGCTCGGATGAGCTTAAGTCACTGATGCCTCCTCAACAGGTGTTTACCCGTTCAACCAGACTGGCAACTGGGTCCCACCCATTCACAGTCAGGTTAGCCAAACGCAGACGACAATTCTACTCCTGCAGCTTCCTCTCTCGCACTTCCCGCCTGTGGAACTCGCTCCCGTATTCTTGCTTTCCTGACGGCTACGACCTCCAGAAATTTAAAAGCAAAGTTAATACTCACCTACTAACCACTGGCCTCTAGCTCTCTCCCCTCCCCTGTATAACCTTCCCTTTCTCTCCGCCCATGTACCTGTCATTGCACCTGCTTTCTCAGTTTTCTATTGTTCCTTTCTAACTAGCTTGTACTCCTCACTCTTTTCTAATTAATCTTTCTACATTTATGTAACCTCCTGCACATCAGTGGCGTTTCTGCCTTGCTCGGGGTGAAATGATTTAAAAAAAAAAAAACAAAAAAAAACACAGTGTTTAATAGTTTTTCGTTTAGCAAATTCGACCTGTTTATAAGAAGTGGCGAAAATGCCTGGAAATTCAAAAATTATGGAACATTTTTACATTATTTATCTCCAGCAAAAAGAAAATCTGTAAGAATTCTGGAAACATTAAGTCAAAAATGAATAAAATCTTTCTTACCGGTCGTTTTTAACATAACATAAGAGAATAATAGAATAATTTAGTCAGTTGGGTTAAAGAAAATCTCATATTACTTACAACCATATATACTCGAAGATGAGATGAATTCATCCGGGTTTAAGACACGCGCTGATATTGTATTTTCTCTTGATTCAATATTTAAGTTGATGATAATCTCCAGTTGTGCTTTCAGTTTCTTTCGCATCTTGCATGTCAGACTAGAGACGGGCATTTGATTCAGCTGGACATATTCTGGTATACCGATCAGTGGAAAATACCAGTCGATTGTTGGCAAGGTTCTAAAGAAAAGAGAAAGAGAGAGTGAAAAAAAAAGAATTATTATTAATAATAAAATAGCTACTAATTACACTATTACATTTCGGTTTAGGATCTTTTTAATTTTCCAATTCAAAGGTACAAAAAACTATCAATGGTTGGCTCGTCCCTCCACTAAAACGTGAATGTGACACAAGGTCGTGGCTTTGTAGTGAATACGGAATTAAAAGCAACTCTTTTCTCTTCTTGATTTTTACAAACATTCTTCTTCTTCTTCTTCTTCTATGTGCCCTGTCTCTTCAAGACGTAAGCGATCATGGCTCTCCACGTCTCCCTATCCCTTGTGGCTTTTAATATGTTTGCTCCTATTGCTCCTGGCAACCCCCGTTCCGTCATCCACCTGATCAGACCCTGCAAATATGTTATCCGCTGCCTTCCTCTGTCTCTTTTTTCCTTCTATCTGGCCAGTCAGTATCAGGTTCTCCAGGCTCTCCTTCCTCATTGCATGTCCCAGGAACTTCAGTTGTCTCTTCCTGATGCTCAGCATCAATTTCCTTTTTTGTTGCCATTCTTTCTAACACCTCGTCGTTGCTTGTATGCTCAGTCCACGATATCCGTAGCATCCTTCTGTAGAACCAGTTTTGTCCTCATTTTCGATTATATTGTCCAGCATTCACTACGAATTAAGAAAAAGGATTGACGCCGCACAGAAATAAAAAAAAGACGAAGCCAGATTTTGCGGTCCGATGTTGAATTAATTTTCTTCCCAACGAAAGGAAACGATTATGCGAAACTGAGAGAAAAGTCAACAAGCCTATGTTAAAAAAGTATTTCGGTATAAAAAGAAAGAAAGCCAAAGCAGTCAGTCAGATGGGAGCAGAGAGACAACACACTAAAACGCGACAAAAAGAAACTTCAAGCCTGATCCGGACGTAAGATCCCGTCACACATTCGTTCTTCTTCTTCTTTCTCGTGTGCTATTTTCCTTTACCTCTTCTCCATCCTCAACATTCTCGCAGTCAACAAAGAAGACAACAACAACAACAAAATACTTCAACTGACTCCTAAAATCTTACATCTGATAAGTACAATTTTCTTTTATTGTCTTACCTGCCTTTTCACTTTCTTGCCAGCCATTTAAAAAAAAATGGGAAAAGAACACAGACTTCATTACAATCCTGTTAATCTTTGCATACACACAAGTTACAACTACAAACTCATAATACATTTAACTACGTATTACACTTTCTCATTAAACATTTAACCCTTACAAATTGATTTACTACATACGTACATTTTCTCTTTGAACGTTTAACTCCGACAAATTAATCTTATTCTGTTCTGTTAATAAAATTCTCCTTTAAATATGCAAACGAAATGCTTTTATTCTTCCACATTTCAACATCCAAACTTCCACCTTCTGATGACCTTTTGATAAACCTGTAGCTGACTGACGGGCAGTTCACCATATCAAATTTAAATTTTGGATTAGAAAACATCACATGAGACCCATGCAAAAGAATAACCAACAACGAATGTAACATAATTACAGGTATTAACAAATACACAATCAATGTCGATAAAGCAAAATATGCATTGAAGTGAACAGTGGAAAAAGTCCATAGTTGCCTCTCTTTGATCGTAAATTGAAAGTTCAATTAAAACTGAGTAAATGTTCATAAGTGTTCATAAAATGTTCTGTGTCGTGCATTAGCGCGAGCATTTGCCTTGTCGAACTCTCTGGCTTCGGGCGGAGAGTAGCCCAGTTGTCTGGGGAAAATTAGACAACTAATTTTTGCCCGGGCTTTAGAGTCCGGATACCCCACATTTAAAAGGCCTCATGCCACATTCTACCTCAGCGGGGCGGTAAATAAATATTGTTCATTAAATTGTTATCGTTAAGAATTGTTGGAAAGGTTTGTTGTTGAAAGAAGATTCTAAAGAAAGCTTGAAAGTTTGTACCAGCATGCATAAGTAAATATGTGAGTTTGTTTGTGAGTGAGATCGAGGGAGAAAATATTCGCGTGTCTCCAACTGCTACCGAGAGTTGGGGTCTCACTGAAGATGCATGTGAGTGTGTGAGTGATAATTGTGACGCGTGTCCCTACAACTGTTACCGGCAGTTGAGGCCTCACTGAAGAGATGAGGGAGAAGTTCTTCTTAAATAGTTGGCCATTGGATCACGATCATCTTTCATGTGCAAACAATCGGATTTGTTGGCATCAATCAATCAGCGAGTGAGCTTTTATGGATGTCCGGCACTGTACATGTGAATAGCCAGTGATTGCTAGGCATTGAATGTGTGATTTGTATGTATACATATGTGTGTGACAAGGAGGTTCTCATAAACCCTTAAGTTATAGGGGGTTCGGTTATGTTTGACACAAAGCCAATTTAATAAACATTTACGCATCTCCCTATCACTTCAGCTTCTTTGTGGAGAGCCTGAATGCGTACGCATGGTCAAGGGCAAAAAAAAAGGGACGTGTATTTCCACACAGCAACATTCACTCATTGTACATATACACATGCGACAATTACGTGATAATCTTGCTTTCTCGATTTTTTACGGGATGTATATAGCAAACACGTGGTACACCCAGGGACAGTTGCAGCAGAACCACAGAACACAAAGCAAGGTAGTTCACAGCTGCCCGCAATAGCAGCATGCTATTGAGGAGTTCGCATTTTTCAATATCAAGCAATTCTTTCACACATCCGCACTAATTGCAAGACGGAAGTAGATGCCTTTTATTTCTTTAAATAACACTTGTACAAATTACTACAGTTGGCACAAGAATCTTAACACGCACATGTAAAACAATGAGACCAACTCACCTTCTCTTACTCTATCATTCTTCTGAACTTTACACAAAGATGATCTTATTCAAGGACTCACATTTTCCCCAATCTTTTATCAATATTATTCCTCACACAAATTACATATGACACTGATAAATCTTCCAGCGAAAAAGAACATTACAACTTACCTCAAAAGCTTTAACACAATCTTATGCAGAAAATGAAAGACATTTTAATCAGACACTTTCAACGTCTGTACAAAATATGTATTTCTGTTATTTGTTAATACACTTTATACAATTACAATTAATGTTTTGACCATTTCATTCAAATTTCCATTTGCTAATTTAATGAATGATTTCAACCGGATAAAAAATAATTTTTGGAATGCAGGAATTTAGTTAATAAGTTCTTTGGAAAATGTCCTTGTGCCATGAGAATTTCAAATCTAAATTTACTATACATCAGATGCACCAACAGTCTACTTTGAGTTGTGTGACGAAGTTTATTTGCAAATTTCTAATCTCAAATCAGAATTCTAAATGCTGACTAACTGTAAAAAGATTTTTAATTCTTTAGTTTTTTTTTTTTGTTTTTTGTTTTTTCTTTACTCTTTACCATTTCACTTTAAACTAACAAGAGTTTCAATTAAAATTGTTTGGTATCACATTTTGTCGAGCTAATTTATTGAAATGGTATTGAAATCCAAGGGAGATAACTCAGAAAAAATACTAATGGGAGGCAACTTATACCATTTGCAGAAAATCATTGAATCAGCTAAGAAACATCTACTATAAATAAGACAGCTGGAAATTTTGAGTTATACAATGAGGAAAGAAGGTACAGATACTTTAACTCAAATTGTTCACTAAAAGCAAGATTTTGTTCAACTAAATGGCAAAAGACAAAATCCGAGGCCATAAAGATTTTTAAAAAATTGACAGGAACTTGGATTCATAATAATATCCAAAATTTATATCAATTTAATTAAAGAAAATTTTTACAATTTTAAAAAAGTATCATATTTATACATATAATTCACATAAATGGCTTTTTTATTTTATTTTTATAATGATCATAGATAAAGTCAAAAGAATAAGTAAATGTCAAGAATATCACTAAGTTTTAAGTGAAATTTTTTAATATAAAATTACTTTTTCCATATCATCAGAAATGACATTTGAAACTGAAAAGAAAGAAAGAAAGAAAGAAAGAAAGAAAGAAAGAAAGAAAGAAAGAAAGAAAATCCTATGAAACAGTTGTGATATCAGCCTTTTATGGCAGTGAGTGCTGGACAATCTTCTCAAAGATAAAGAGGAAACTTGAAGCAACAAAAATTTGGTTCTATAGAAAGATACTGAAGATGACATTAACCAATTATGTGAGCAATGACAAATTTTAAAGGAAAAGAAAACTAAAGGAAATTTATACTTAACACCAGGAAGTGACAATTAAAATTTCTAAGGAACATAGTAAAGAAAGAGTGCTTAGAAAATCTGATAATCACAGAACAGATTAAAGGCAAGAAGAACAGAGGAAAACAACGCCTACTGGATGACAGAAAAAGGTTTAGGAGAAAATATAAAAAAGACAATTTATTGAAAGCTACAAAGGACAAGAAGCTGTAAAGAGCCATGACAACATACGTCATAAAGAGAAATATCACATAAAGAAAAAAAATTTTATGCCATATCAAAATTTAAGTGTTCTAACAGAAGAAAGAAAGTGCGACACTGAGATCCAAAGGTGAAATTGCATAGCAAAGAATGCATTCCATAAGCTGAGTAGAGTTTTGAGAGACAGAAAAATTTTGCTAGAAGCAAAGACAGTACTGGATTGCTATGTAATGTCTGTTCTTCAATATAGCAGTGAATGCATAACAATCTTATCAAAGATGAGGGAAAAGTTTGAAGCAACTGAAATGTGGTTCTACAGAAGGTTGCTGTAGATATCATGGACTGAGCAGGTGAACAATGATGAGGTTGTGGAAAGGATGTAAACAGAAAGGAAATCAATACAGAGGATCAGGAAAAGATATTACCTAAATGTTTATGCTTTTCTCTGAAAAACATACATGTAGGTAATATCAGACAGATTTTGGTCAACAATACAGTGATCCTTACTCATACACACAGTAAGAGGAACCTGCAGATATTGGAGGCCATGTACATCAAATCAAAACAACCAACACTCAATAAAATCAACTTTAAAACAGGAAATAACATATTATATTGCATTTGACTACATGGTTTTGTTGTCATTTTGTGCTATCCCGTGGTATGACGTCATAAAACCGCATCGCAAACTTAAGAACTGCGTTTATTATTTTTGGTAACTATTGCCGTTGCCAAGCGGAGTTTTATGTCAACACAAAATAAAATCGTCGGTGATGGTGGATTTTATAATATTTCAGTTTAAACAACCTCTCTGAAGATGGCTCATGTGAGCCGAAAGCTTAGAAGAAAACCAATAAATAATTATCCAAATGTTGGAGAATTTTTGTCTTTATTTTCAACTGAAATTAAAGCAAAAATACGATGTTTAGAACAGCTCATGATTAAACATAATAGACATTCATTGTCTCTTATATTTAATAATATATATATATATATACATATCTTGTTCCGACTTTGTATGCCCTTAAAACAACCTCATTTTGTAATCTTCTACCTTGAGGGGCTGTTTAGCCTTCTACTAAATGAATAATAGAAATAAAAATGTACTGGGAGTTTCAGAAGTAACCCAATCTGATATTCCTAGTATGTAGAAAGAAGCTTTCCTCATCACTTACCCATCTGCTGGTTGCAGCGGGGTATTAGTCTGATGCACAGAGACCACACATTCTGCATAGTGCGTGTTACGGTCAGTCGGGGTGAAGATGACAGGAATGTCCAGTGTTTGGTGTGGACTGAGAACAATACTGTCCCTCTGTGTTAGGTGTATTAAAAATGCCTTAGCTGAGTTACCTTCTGCATTTTCCTGCTCTTCATCATCTGTTAAAAAAAAAAAAAAAAAAAGAATTTTTGCTTTTAAAACTTCCAGAGATTTTGCTCTTTAAGAATAAACATTTTATTTTAAATCTTTTGACTTTCACTAATGCAATCTAACATTGTTTTCACATCGTTGTTACTGTATCTAATATCTTTTTTCACTGATTTCATTTTTAACTCTGGAAATTGTCATGGAAGACTGATATGTCCCAGAAAGGGATACATATATTATTCAAAGTAGCTAAGTGGTTTTGGCAAGTTTTTTTTTTTTTTTTTTTTAATCATTTCACCCCGAGCAAGGCAGAAACGCCACTGATGCGCAGGGGGCTACATAAATGTAAACAGATTAATTAGAAAAGAGTGAGGAGTACAAACTAGTTAGAAAGGAACAATAGAAAGCTGAGAAAGCAGGTGCGATGACAGATACATAGGTGGAGAGAAAGGGAAGGTTATACGGGGGTGGGGAGAGAGCTATAGTCCAGTGGTTAGTAGATGTGTATTGACTTTGCATTTAAATTTCTGGAGGTTGTAGCCGTCAGGAAAGCAAGAATACGGGAGCAAGTTCCACAGGCGGGAAGTGCGAGAGAAGAAGCTGCAGGAGTAGAATTGTTGTCTGCATTTGGCTAACCTGACTGTGAATGGGTGGGACCCAGTTGCCAGTCTGGTTGCACGAGTAAACACCTGTTGAGGAGGCATCAATGACTTAAGTTCGTCTGAGCAGAAGCCATGAAAGTATTTATAGAACAGACAATGGGAGGCCACAGTTCGACAATCGGGAAGTGGCTGCAGTCGAGCCACCAGATCAGTACCTATCACATTACAGACTCTCCTTTGGAGCCTGTCAAGAACACTGAGGAGAACGGCAGGGGCACCTGACCAACCATAAATGGCAGCAGTACTCCATGCACAGACAGATAGTTGACTTGTATATATGCAGGATGGATTCAGGTGGAAAAAACATCCTGGATCGACATAGTGACCCAACCTTCTTAGCAGTAGATTTTGCTATGGATTCAATATAGTGGTTCCATTTGAGGTATGAGGAAGGCAGGAGAGGTTACCTGTAATGGTTGACAGACAACAGCTTGGTCTTAGATGAATTGAAGTTGACAAGCCACTTCTTGCCCCAGTTCTCCACAGAGTGTTAACTGGATAAGACAATCTAGCAAGTAGCCATAATGGACTGGTACTCACTGTAGTCGTATGCAGTATGCTTAGGCATAGGCTTATGCAATAGGCATAGTCAATAGGCATTCCATTAGGCATAGCCCTAGGTGCCCCTGCCTTAGTCTGTATTCATGGCTGACACCAGTCAATCATATTACTGTAAGGGGGAACCAAGGTGTATGCATATTCATTAGATTAAAGACTAACTACTTTATTAATTTTACTGACATTTACAAAGCTGCAGTTAACTTTATCACATGGTCAGAAACATAAGAGATGAGATTGCCCACTTAGAAATTCAAAATCATAACTTTTATTTCGACTCAAATACAACATCTGGCACTACACAGCTTCCAGCAGTTTCAGTTAAATGTGGACAAACTCTGAATGTCAACATTTTGTTAACTTTATTTAACATTAGTCTTAAAACACAAACGTAGTGATACTGACAATGGATATATGTCAAAGTGAAACCATAGAATGTTTCTTTTAAATGAAAATGCGGAAGTTTTAAATTTTTTGCAGAAAAAATATATGTTGAAGTTGCTATGTCTCTTATTAAGTTTAGTAGTGTTATATATAATTATGAAATTATAATTCCATTCTATATCAAAACCAGGATTCAATCATTCATATATCTCTGGAATGGCATTAAGGAGAGAAGACAAACATAAACTCTCAAACTTTGAAAATAGAAAGATTTTTGGCTCAGAAAAAATACAAGAGTCAGAATGTCTGTCATGAGAAAAAGCTAAATATGAAAACTAACATTTGAAGAAGCAGACTAAACTGGTTTATTCATGTAATCAGAAGAGGAGAAATCTTTGTGTATCAATCCTACAAAGCCAACTTCTCTTGTAAAAAAAAAAATAGCTAAACAATGAAATGAGCAAATCAGAGAGGACCCTGGAATGCCACTATTGATACTTATTTTGTATAAGAAGAAAAGATAATCTTGTGTAAACAAATTTACAAAGATCTTCTTAGAATTATACAGTTAACTAATAAGTATGTACAGAAAAAAACTATGTCTAAATTTTAGTATAATTAACTGTCTTAAAATAAGTTAAACTTTTAATTATATTTGTTGCTATTAATGTTATATTTCTTAACAGCAAGCACTTTAACAAGGAGGCTTACGGCCTATCACGTTGAATACATCGGTTCTCGCTCAATCACCGAAGTTAAGCAACGTTGAGCCTGGTCAGTACTTAGATGGGTGACCACTTGGGAATACCAGGTGCTGTAAGTGTATAGTGACAGATGTGCGTTGTGGTGCAGTGGATATCGGCTCGGAAAGAGAAATCGATGAGCCGAGTTCGAATTCCAGTTGAATGCCCTGCATTCACTTAAGCACTGGTACCCTTGGGAAAGGTATTAATCCATCCATTCCCTCCAGTTATGGGTTAAATAACAAGGGTAGGACTTTGGGACCCTGCTCTTAAAAACAAATCCCAATGAATCGTGAAAAGAAAAACGTTGTAAAAATAAAATAACCTTACCCAAAAAATCACTGGTTATGACCTTAAAATGATCTCATAAGGATTGATAGGTCGTTAAGCCTCAAAAACAAACAAACTTTAACAAGGAGGTTAGAAGATTTGATGAGTGTGAAACCACTTAGTAATTGCTTGTATTTCCAGATCCACCCTGACCTGGGGGTGGTAGCACCTGTTTTGGTCTCACCTATGAACAAATAATGACAACTACACATTTAAAAAAAAACTACAAAAGTATAAAAATACATATTTATAGCAAACTTACCAGTAATCCTTTTTATCTATGATTGAAGTCTTGCAATTGCATTAAAATAATTTAGATTTCAGCATTAAATAACAGAATTTGATACACTTTAATTAAAGAGATTTCTTGCTTTAAAATAGTTATCCAATAGTGATAAAATGTTTTTTCCATATTTTGATGTAACATGATTTTTTTTTATTATTACATTCATGAATGAAGATAATGTGAAGAGGCTTCTTAAAAATGTTTAATTGTGTATGTAAAAGTTAAATTTATGACACAAAATCTTTTTTTTAAAATATGACAAATAAAGACATCCTAAATTTTTAAGCACAATCATATAGTTTGACACAAAGATATATTTCTGCTGGAAAGAAGAATAAGAAAGATTGTTTAACAATGAATCATATGACAAATGCTGTGGAAACCATGACCTCGTGTCCATGGTAGAAGTTACCTTTCAGTTTCAAATTGACATAGACAATCTCATCAAGTGGATTGTAGAACTTGACAATGCCACTATTACTTGAGCCTGTCACAGCAGAGAAAGTTGTGGGCGGGTTCTTGCTGGGCAACAAGACACATCCCTTTACCGTATAGAAAATTCTTCCTTGCTGAAATCGAAAATAAAAGAACCTAAATGTTAAATGATTTGGGGTTTAACATGAGTAATTCATTGTCTTCTCACCAGAATCTCTCTCACCCTCAATGTCTACCTTCATACATGCATTTGTCACCTCAGATTGCCAAAAATAGATAGTCCTCTGGTGTTCGCCTTCCACAAAAAGTGAGCTACAACTTTACCACACCACGTGCTACACAACGTTACTGAGTGAGGAGAGTATTGGAAAGGAGAAACATTTTTAAAATATTTATAATTTATAGCTGTCAGCTTGTTTAGGTTGCTAACTAGGAATTACAAATTTGAAAAGTTTCAGATTACAAAACACCCCATGTGTCTAACTTAGGGTTAAATATTACTGCTACATCTGGTTTGATGCTTCTGCTATGTAGATAGAGGTTCTTAATAAAATTCAATTAAGAATCTGCAATGTTATTAGTCATGACCTGGCATTTCAACTTTAATCACATTTCCAATGCTATAACATAGCTTTCCTGTGTCTTTTCTAAAAATATTTTCATAGTAGTTGTTCTGATGTACTTTCTTCTTTGATACTTTGACATCATGAATTTAAGTACAGTACTAGATTTTCAGTTAGGTCTCATCCTTCTACTGCTGAGATTGCGAGATATAACCATAGCTGCTATGCTAATAGCTTATTCTCCTGCCCCACTCGCTTGTGGAACTCTCTTCCAGTTTCTTCTTTTCAGGCTCCTATGAGCCTAAAATCTTTAAATACAACATCAATTGTTAATTTGTGTCTCTTTGAAGTTTGGTTTTTTATTTTCCTCTCACTCATCAATAATATTTTCTTATTATATTTTGCTCTCTGTAACCTCTTGTATATTAGTCGTTTTAGCCCCTTGCTTGGGGTGAAATTATTAAAAAAATAATAAATATTATTCTCCTGGTGAAAAGACAGCTGACACAGACAGTATAATTTTTATCTCTTGGCTTTAAATCAGCAGTGAAGACAAGCATACAACCAATTCAGCCCAAAAACTTGAAGCAACTAAAATGTGGTTCTACAAAAGGATGCTAAGGATATCATGGATCAAGCATGTGAGCAATGATGAAGTTTTGGAAAGGATGGAAACAAAAAGGAAATTAATAATGAGCATCA
This sequence comes from Ascarosepion bandense, assembly GCA_037127315.1. NCBI lineage: Eukaryota > Metazoa > Mollusca > Cephalopoda > Sepiida > Sepiidae > Ascarosepion > Ascarosepion bandense. The sequence continues at coordinate 1,098,739 of JBBBDQ010001395.1, read as the reverse complement.
GGAAGAGACAGCTGAAGTTCATAGGACATGCAATGAGAAAGGAGGATTTGGAGAATCTGATACTAACAGGCCAGATAGAAGGAAGGGGAGATGGGAAAACAGTGTGTAACGTACTTGACTGGCCTGAGCAGGTGGATGGTAGAACTGGGGTTATGTGGTGTAACAGGAGAAAGTATGCTAAGAGCCACCAAGGATAGGGAGACGTGGAAAGCCATGATCGCCTACGTCCTGAAAGGGCAAGGCACATAGAAGATGATCGTTCAGTAAACTAATTTTTCTAGCTATCTTGCCTTTTCATCCAACAAAGAAAAATCATTACCGCATCGTCAAAGTTGCCTAACAATAAGCAATTCTTACTTGTTGGCATGTAAACATGACATCGCAGCGCGGTTCCTTCTGAGTTAGCGTGGATGGAGCAAAAGTGAGTTTGACAGAGATCACCGAGTGTGCAACCAGCTTGATGGGCCATTTTTCTTCGGGGTAATTGCTGAGATGAAAACACTTGTCTGAGATTTTCGGGAACATCTCCCACGTTTCATCGCTGTCATTACATATCACAATGTTTTGAGACACAGACCTATGTAAAAGAGAAATACAGTTTCATTGAAAGAAAGTCATCGAAAAAAATCAAAATGTGGTCTCTATGACCCAAAATCAAAACATAATCATTAATACTGAAAATTGTTTTCAATGTGGAATGATCACTAAGAGTGCCTTTATTTACTGGTATCCACATAAATTTAAGACGCCTGGTAAAATCTATGACAGACTAAAGTTAACTGACTGGAAACAAGCAATGCCTTTTATCCCATTCCACTGTGGATTGACTTCTTGAATTTTTTTTTTTTTTAATCATATCACCGCAAGCAAGGCGATAACGCCGCTGATTCGCAGGGGGCTACGTATGAGTAAAAAGATTGGAAAAGAGAAAGCTGGAAACCACATCCTAACCAGGAAACAAGGGATGAGCCTCTTCACCTGTTCAGTAGACATGGGTGGAGTGTGAACCGGGCGATAGTTTAGTCTATCTACTCCAATTGAAAAAAAAAAACGAAAAGAGTGAAAAGATTGGAAAAGAGAAAACCGGAAACCGCATCCTAAACAGGAAACAAGGGATGAGCCTCTTAACCTGTTCAATAGACGTGAGTGGAGTGTGAACCGGGCGATAGTTTAGTCTATCTACTCCAATTGAAAAAAAAAACGAAAAGAGTGAAAAGATTGGAAAAAGAGAAAACCGGGAAACCACATCCTAAACAGGAAACAAGGGATGAGCCTCTTCACCTGCTGAATGAGATTTTTAAGATCCTTTCATTGTTTCAATTGGCAGATCTTTTGCTGAAGTCACGTTTTCTTTCAATCAAGTATGCCCAACTACTTTTTACTAAAATCCTGTTCTTTGCTAGACTCATTCACGATTCATGCATCCTAATTATTTCACTTTTAACACAAAAACTCGTCTATCTATCTATCTATCTATCTATCTATCTATCTATCTATCTATCTATCAAACAAACACTAAAATAATGCATTTGCTCAAGGGAACTACTTAAATAACCTATAAAGTTAAAACAATATAATATCTACAATCTTTATTTTATTTTAGTAGTGGCAGGAAAAAAATGAAATATTATATACATGTAAGAAATCCATGTGCCAACACTAAGTTCAGTGCAAATCTGTTGAGAACAGTATTTACATTATTCGGACTATTGTCCTCATCTTTTTTGCCATTTGTATGATGCTTCGGCCATTGTACGCTCCGGCTTTCTTCAAGTGCTAGGAATTTCAAACTGAACCCTTTATTACAATCACTGACGTATATAAAGGAATGAGGATGATATACCCCAGTGATCATAATAAAGGTTTTGGTTCAAAATTCGTAGCACCTGAAGTCGGACGAAGTGTAGAACAGCCAAAACATCGTAAACATGGAGATAATATTCCGAATAATGTAGTGTAATTTTATTTAGTTTTTTTTTTTTCTTAACCACATTTCCTGCATAGAATACACGTGACACACTGTCTTCTGGTTTGAGTTTTGTTTAATGGCACATCAACCACTGTGGGTTATTTAATGCCAAAAAGCTAGGGTTTTAAGGTATTTTTTTTAATGTTCAGTTATAGTGAGAAGTTTGATTGAGTCAGATTTTAATGATTTTTTTTTTTATTTTAGAAACAGAAGATGTCTTCTATTTTTGTATCCAAAAATGTATTGCTGGTAATAATTTTCCCCCAAAACATGTCTAATGGCAATAATTTTTTCCTTCAAAAATGTATTGTTGGTAATATTTTCCTTCAAAAATGTATATTTTCCATAAAAGTCTATTTTTATGTATATATTTCTACAAAAGTGTATTTATATACTTTCACAATATTTTGACCCCAGTTTGGAGGTTTACTATTTGCCCATAGCTGCGACCCTAACACGTGCTACCACTCCGGGTCAGGATGGACCTGGGAACAACAGCAATTAAGAGGTGTTTCCATGCTTCTCACAACCTCCCAAACAGAGGCCTTGCTAGCAGATGCAGTTCACCATCATACCCAAGTCACCGCTCTCTTCGCTCAAATACAACGTCTGATTAGGAGGGAACAAAATTTGTATGTCTTTTTTTTTTTTTAATCATATCACCCCGAGCAAGGCGGTAACGCCACTGATGTGCAGGGGGCTACGTAAGAGTGAAAAGAGTAGAAAAAAGAAAGCCGGAAACTACATCCTCAACAGGGAACAAGAGATGAGCCTCTACACCTGTACAATAGACGTGGGTGGAGTGTGAACCGGGCGATAGTTTAGTCTATCTACTCCAATTGAGAAAAAAATGAAAAAGAAAAAAAAGAAAAGTAAAAAGAGATTGGAAAAGAGAAAGCCGGAAAACTACATCCTGAACAGGAACAAGGGATGAGCCTCTACACCTGTACAAGGGACGTGGGTGGAGTGTGAACCGGGCGATAGTTTAGTCTATCTACTCCAATTGAGAAAAATGAAAGAAAAAAAGAAAAGTGAAAAGATTGGAAAGAGAAAGCCGGAACCACATCCTGAACAGGAACAAGAGATGAGCCTCTACACCTGTACAATAGACGTTTAAAACTAAACAAATATAGAGGGAAGGGTTACTAGGTAAATTACCCAACCCATGTTAAGAAAAAACAGTCATTGTATTGTGGTATCAGAAACAAAAGGCATACTCGCTAAAGGGGTGGAGCAGAGAAAAAATAAAGGAAGGGGATCAAAGATATGCCCAACTGCTTTTTGAGTTTTGTGACAACCCTATATTAGATGGAGACTGATTTGCATATATCGGCTTTTTCTGCCGTTAGTTTTAACAATGCAAATTACAAGATCATGACATCATTTTTCCTCAATTTATGGTTATTCTATAACATTTCTTTGAACATTTGAAAATTATACTGTAGTAGACTGGACAAATTGGGTACCAATATGTAGTAGACTGACCGTCAGGGTAGTAATTTCAACAGTGAAATGTAGGTTGGTTGTCCAAACCACTGCATTTATAAATAAAATAACTCAAAGCACAATGTAACAAATATAACATTGTATTAAGTAAGGTTACAGAAGTGAATAATTCGCGAATGCAAGATGTCGTGTGTAGAGTTCTTTCTTAGATATTAAAGATATTGTCTCAATATTCATGCTAGAAGAGTTCCTGAAAAGGAAATAATATGTTTGTACTGAATAGCAGTGAATATAATTATACATGTATTGAAATATACTTATAAGATAGAAACATTTTATGTGGCTACTTGCTGAATGCAATTAGTTGGAAAGGACGAACGGCATTCGGACTTATGCTCTGAAAAACAGCCTCCAACTGGCTAAGCTCGTGTGAAAATCAGTTTCTATATTTCTTAATAAACGCAGAAAAAAAGAAAGTTTCACATGCGGTCCTCACGTAAGTGTATGTGGGTATATGTGTATGAATGTATGTACATGGCGATGTGTATGTAGGTATGTACGTCCATGTAGAAGTGATTCTACAATACCATTAATTTCAACTCGTTCTAACCTGTGAAAATTTCGCAGTTTTCTTATTTTAATATTCCGATGAATTTTAATTCTTCAGTTAATTATTAAATAAGTGTATGGCAAATTGCTATAACAAAATATCCATAGAAATTCCCTCGTTGCATCATTAAATATCTGAACAAATTTAACAAAATATTGCTATAACAATCATAATTAAAAAGTTTTCTCTCTTCTCCGTTCATAGCATTCATCCTTGTTTGCATTTGTTCTGGTCATCTTCTCTGCCATTCTCTTGCTGCCCGTTTTTGTTTTTTATTCTTTCTTCCTTTACACTGATTTTCTCCAAGAAATATAATGCATTTACAAAAGACCTTTAATTTTATTCATTACAGCACACACGTAGGTATGTATTACTGTATTATCATATAAAGACTACGACTTCCTATGCTGTTCACGGTGAGAACTGAAGAGCCGATTGGATAAAATAAATACATTTTTTTTTTAATCATTTCACCCCGAGCAAGGCAGAAACGCCACTGATGTGCAGGGGGTTACATAAATGTAAAAAGATTAATTAGAAAAGAGTGAGGAGTACAAGCTAGTTAGAAAGGAACAATAGAAAGCTGAGAAAGCAGGTGCAATGACAGATACATAGGTGGAGAGAAAGGGAAGGTTATACAGGGGAGGGGAGAGAGCTAGAGTCCAGTGGTTAGTAGATGAGTATTAACTTTGCATTTAAATTTCTGGAGGTTGTAGCCGTCAGGAAAGCAAGAATACGGGAGTGAGTTCCACAGGCGGGAAGTGCGAGAGAGGAAGCTGCAGGAATAGAATTGTCGTCTGCATTTGGCTAACCTGACTGTGAATGGGTGGGACCCAGTTGCCAGTCTGGTTGCACGGGTAAACACCTGTTGAGGAGGCATCAGTGACTTAAGCTCATCCGAGCAGAAGCCATGAAAGTATTTATAGAAGAGACAGAGGGAGGCCACATTTCGACGATGGGAAAGTGGCTGCAGTCGAGTCGCCAGATCAGTACCTATCACATTACAGGCTCTCCTTTGGAGCTTGTCAAGAACACTGAGGAGAACGGCAGGGGCACCTGATCATAAATGGCAGCAGTACTCCATGGACAAAAAATATTCTTCTTTGTTGAAAGAGATTCGAGATGAAGATAGCAAAAGAAGAAAAAAAGAAAAGACTTGAGATTATTATTTAAAACACCAAAACGGTGTAAGTCGAATAATATTCACTCTCTTTTTTATAGAATAAATGATATATATTTTACAGTAATTCCCTTTTCTTTTTACACTTGCTGTTCGATGTTTTCTATCATTTATCATGCCTGTTTGTATGTACGTCGTCCGGTGTTCCTATGTCTCATCTGTTGTGTCGTTTGTGTGCATTCATTTTTCTTTCACACGTGACATACGTAGGTACTATGGTATTAATATATAGATAGTTTCATTCAAGTTTAAGCTGTGGTGATACCGAGCAAAAGCGATGGACCGGATGTTTGCGCTTTCACGACCAAAAAGCAAGTGATCAAAAGTCGTGCGCCGCGGCTCCGCGCAGACGTTCCGGTGGAAAACTAAAAATTAATTAAATACTAAATTTCCAGTTCGCGAACCTACGCGAATTTTCTTTATCAGCCAATGGGAATCCCAGAACGAAATACAGGTGTGAAATCCCAAATAAGCTGCTGTGATTCAAAAAGAAGATATAAAAAGCGGATACAGAAAGCATCGCCAGACAGACCGACGCAAGCTGACACACATATGGACTGACTCGAGAGAGAGGAGTGTAATCAATATCCCCTTGACCTAAGTCAAGCGGCTACTATGCTCGCCTCCCTTCACCTCTCCTTACCTTCTTCCCTGCCTCAAAAACTACTTACTGACCTAAGGAGCGAATACATCAAAGACATTCCTTACTTACACGCTCCCAAATTCCTAAGCATTAATTCTCTTTCAACATTTTATTGCCATGAACATTTTAACCTCCGTTGGACCTATACTACATGTATCACTTCAATTGTAAAAACATTAATTGATATGTGTTATATATAAAATGTTATCTTTCAACTAAGTTTGCTTTTCTTGGTTTATAACCTTTCTTTATGACTTATAGTGGGATATCTACAACAAGGCCAAATTCCGTCAATTTTCAACAATACACTACTAGCAGAAAAGAATAGATAAGCAACCCACTATAAAGCTATAGTTTATGACGCCATAATGTCCAGCTGTTAAATAAGAACTGTTTTGCATCTTATCTATTATTAGTTTATTTACTGCTAAATAACAAAACTAAGTGAATATCCACGTAATTCCACAATTTTTCTCATGGACTGCAGTTTCATCATTTTTACTTGCTTATTCATCAGCTACTTGTCAAAGCAGAGACCGTCAAACTTTTTTGACCAGAAACTCCATTTTATTTTTCTTCCTTCTCCAGTGACCCTCATTTAAAATATTTTAAAACCTTAAAACAAGAACTGAATCTGGCAATTAAATTGTTAACTAAAATTTATGAAAATCTGAAATTTGAATCAGTCTCAAAATTTTAACCATACTAACATTATGTTCAAAGTTTCCCCAAACTATATTTAACAAAATATATCAAATAAACCTGTTGAAGATATGTGCACGTCTCCTCAGAGTGGAACATGGACTCGTCTAAATGGTATAATGCTGAAACTGAGAAGGTTGATAAGCCGTAAAACACAAAGATTTAAGAGCGTAAAAAAATATAACAAATCTGAAAAACTGAGAAGTTTCCGAGAGATCAGCAGTCGTTGACGATGACCAAACTGTAACTTTGATTTAAAATAATTCATGTCTCCTTACATAGAACATCACAAAGATACTCTAATATCTCATATTAGCGTTAATGCCGTTGAAAACATTTGAATACATGAATCTTTGAGGACTGGGTGCCCAGTGATTTAAAGGGGAAAATAATATACCGGCTTCCATCAGCAATTCTCTGTTTAGACACAACAAAAACAAAATCATTTTGACTTTTTCTGTTATTTTTTTTTCAAAAAAAACATCACAGATGATAAAAAGTGGCTTACTTACAACAATAACGAGTGGAAAATGTTCTGCGGAAAATGAAATAAGCCGCCATTAAACACTTCAGAGAAATATCCCTTCACATTCAACAAAGCTGATGTTGTCCACCTTGCTCATCCCTTTCTGAAAAGCTATCCTTCACACTACTCGAACATCTACAGTTCAATCTATAATACACTCCAAATAGGATCACGGGAAGCTGCCTGCCTCAAGTGTATTGACAGGGATGAAATTTAGAATTTTGAAAATGTGAAATGGGGTCACTTAACTGACTGATACGATATACCAAACTGGGTAGATTGAATGTATCCTACATCAGTAAGAGTATATTTATAGATACAAGTATTCGGCTATTTATTGAAACTAATAATTTTCTCTAATTCTTTAAGTGAATAACTCCCTCCTTATCTCTCTTTCAAACACTCATGCTTTCCCCCAAACACACACGCGCACAAAATTACCTATGCAACACTGAAAACATTAAACAGAAACTGTTCAGATAGCAATTCCAAAGAAGAAACGGTTTGATGACCATTTACCAGACACACAGTTCAGCAGGAAGACAACAATTTTCATAAAACAGTTGACTCAATGGAATTCCTAAATTCATACAGTGCTAATACATATGATGGTGAAAAATAAATGTTTTCTGTTTCATCATCAGGCAACAGAGTACTACATGTTGGTTTCCGAGGTTAAAGGGAATAGGAATACAGGTTCATTTATTGTCAAGTAGCACATTCCTCTAATAAGTCTTTTGATCAATAAACCGTTAAATGCTAATTTCATTACTGATAAAATAAAGCAACGTCTACTCAAATGTGCATACCCAATAAATATAACGTTTATATTAACAAGAAATAATGTTGGATTAAAACAAACTCATTAATTCTTTAAAAAATTACTCCGATTGCATTTCAAGTATGGAAATAATTTTGGGAAAATATTGACTTTGAAAGGTCCCAATGAGAGATGTACAATACCTTAATAGGATAATTGATCTTTGGTTTTGCTTGGATATATAGCTAAAGAGTTGTTCACCAGATTAAAAGGAGGGTATATAGGCTTGATTCTTGTTGAGAGGCACATTTTACTTTGATAAAGAATGTCGATCTCTAGACCGGCAGACATTAATTTCACTGCGTAAACAATTAGGATACCTACTCAAATACATGTCCCCACGAAATATGTTTATTATCATAAAACACGCATTGAAAAGAAAGTGAGACAAAGTTAGTGGCTGAGTGAGTGGCTAAGATTCATGAATGCGTATGAGTAGCAGATCTACATTTATGGGGATCTGAGGCTTTAACAAATACGGGGCCCTTTTACAACCAGCAACGATAGATTTGATGGTCGAAATACCAAAATGTAGGTTATAAGTATTTTCTTGGAAGCTCAGTAAGCCCATACATATGGGGTTCGGATGCTGCAAGGCGCCGAGAAAATTTTGAAATTTGAATAATTACAGGAGAACTTAAGAACATTTTAAATGCGTATTAGAACAATTTCTAAAATCAAAATTAGCTAATCTCCATGCTTATGATTCTATCCTTAAAATGACCTTATTTTGACAAGAAACATTTGGAAAACAAAACATCAATGCTGTTGAAAAAAATTATGAAGCTTAATTTTTTTTTTAATTTCATAGTAGATTTGCTACTCGGTATGACTTACCTTGGTGCCAGTATAATATTTGATTCTCGTATAGTATGTGGGAGAGCGGAGTTCGAGTTCCAGTTGAATTCGTTGCATTCATTTATGGGCAAATGCCGTTCGGAAAAGTATTAAACAATCTCTATCCCCTCTAGCTATTGTTTAAACAACAAAACAGATTGAGTTCTTTAGCCTTAGTTGGCAACCAGTTTACCGTAGATAGTAATGGCAACCTACTGTGGGAATATCTTCTGTCATGTCTCTTTCGAGAAATGATCGCCGAACTGTGTATCACGTATGGCACTTAACTGACAGTATGTGGCCTACCCAGTTTGAATGTGCCCTACCCCAGAATATATTTATAGATTCAAGTATTCGGTTATTTATTAAAACTAAAAATTTTCTCTAACACTTTAAGTGAGTTACTCCCTCTTTATCTCTCTTTCAGAAACACACATGCTTCCTCTCTCTCTTTCACACACACACACACACACACACACACACACACACACACACACACGAAAGTACCTAACATTAAATAGAAACTGTTCAGATAGCAATTCCAAAGAAACGATTTGATGACCATTTACCGGACACACGGTTCTGCAGTAAGAAAAACAATTTTCATAAAACAGTTGACTCAATGGAATTCATAAACACATGGAATTATGTACAAAATATCTGTACTTGAAAGCATAAAATTGTGTACATAATATTTAGATTTCGGCGTAAAAAAAACCCATGGAAGTTGATATGTAGCTAAAGAAAATCAACCAACCAACAATTAATGGTAGATAAAAGTTCTATTATGATGATCCGATTGTTCGGTGGGATCTGAGGTGTACTTGTCAAAATACTGTGATGAGTTTGCATCAATATTTTCGTCACTCTTATTCCATTCAGTCGACCGTTTTACTCAAGTTATTGTATAACTCCAGTTCCTGTGTTCAGTAAACAGGACTCCAAGGGAAGAAACTTACATTCCAAGTTTGCATTCCATATCTGGAAGTTCAACAGTAGCAGGCGGTTCACTTTTTAAGTTGAGATCATACCAAAATTCTCCGATATACTCGTGGAAAAATCGCAACCTTTAATGTAGAGAAGTAAATAAAGTCAAGTTAAAATGAAGTAAAACCAAATAACTTTTCTCATTATACCAAAGGGATATTTTATTTATTTTTTCTTGGATACATTAAAATTAGTTGAACTCTGAAAGAGTCTGGAGATTTTATAACCACCCCGACATGCGCAATTATAACTCTTACATAAAGTTTATTTCCCTCCATATGTATCAATAAGAACTTCAGTATTATTTACAGACATTTTCTTAAGGCCTTTTAAAAAATGAGGTATCTTCAAAAAAAGAAGATAAAAGCAAATAGAAAATGAATTCATAAAATTGATGTTTGATCCAAGATAATAAACTCGTAATGGTAGCAAGTTACTTACAAATTGGAATTCAAGTGCAATGTGGGCTTCTATTTTTTTTTCTTTTTCATTTTGTGCGGCCAAAAGACAAGCATTGTAATTATAAAAGAAAATAAGTTAGGTTTTTACTTACGATCCTGATTTCTTCAAGATAATGGTTGGAGCAAAGGTTAGATTATAGACTTCTTTCTGACCTGCTTTTACAAAAAGAGAACTAGGTCCTTGCAAATCTGGACCATTGATGGTAACTTCCAGAGTCAGGTCGTGATTGGTGGGGTTTGTAACATTCACGTTTATCAATGTCGTTTTCTGTAAATTAGAAAAGAAAAGAATATTTGATCAGATTTCGTAATAAATAAAAAAACAGAACAAAAGATGTACAGTTGTTCTGTTTGTTTTTTATATGTGTAATAGATCAGCCACGCTAAACTTTATATGAGCCAAGTTTTATAATAAAGAAGTAATTCAAAAAGTGACCAGAAAACACTTGAAAAAAAATTTAAATTTTACTCGTAAAAAGAACAAAAATTATTGCTCAAAATAAAGACCATCATTTTCCAAGACTTTCTGCCATCGATCTGCAAGCTTTCGGATCTGGTCAAACTTTTGGTACAACCTAATAGTTTAGTGAGATTAAACCAAAATTTTGTGAATTTGGTGTCATAGTAAAAGCGACTTCCATCTATGGGTTGGGTCGTAGACAAACTCGGATGAGCAGTCACTGAACAGTACTAAAAAGAACGAGACGAAATAACTCTAGACATGACCAGTCATAAAAAACGATCTACTCCTGATGAAGGCTGAACAATGGCTGATACCTTGTCATAATATGCAAAAATGTTTTAATATAGATAATGTAAACAAGTAGGATATTATGGAGAGTAAGAAAACTTTAGTGAGGAGAAATGATGAAAAGCCAATAAAGGAATATGGTTAAGAAGAACAGAAGATGACAATTATATGGAAACATTTGGTACTAACCTGACAGGGGCATTTGATGTTGATAGTACCTACTGGTGGACCAGCTTTGACATTCACTTTCAGAATGTACCATACACGGTAGCCATAATATTCATCGCAGCCTTCATCTGATCCATAAGCTTCGTCCCCATCACTGTCGACTTCTCTGCAAAGAAAGGCTAACTTAGCTACTTGCCCGGTGTATTTTGGAACGCAAATTAGTTTATCACAAAGTTAAATTTTGCTAGTATTATTCAATTCTCGAGACTGACTAACCTGTAAACGCTTTTCCCTGCAACAAAATTGATTACACCTTGAAAGGTACCGCATTTGATTGGGACAATATCCAGATGGTAATGACCAACATGACCACTGCTTACTGAAATGTGATCGAGTCCACTCAAAAATGGCAAGTTAGAATGAACCTGGAAATAAGGAAATGAATAAAGAAATTAACTAACAAGTATAAAATGAAAACATAAAAGTGGTCATTGAAATCAACACCCACAAGCGACAGTATTTCATACTCAGTGCAATCATCACGCCATATGCGTTGTGTTTTTGCTCCAAGTTTTATATATGCAGGTCAATGAATCATTGTGGATAGTCAATTATATTATTCTGGACGAGGTTTTTTGTAAATTTTTTATTCTTTACTTATTTTATTTATTAGTTTAGACTAATTTATTTTACTAGCTTTTGTTTACTTATTCTTCTTCGTTTGCAATTTTCGATTTTTAAGTAGCGTAGAAAAATTTTGTTTTCATGTCTGCATTTTGAGATGAGTTCTGGTTGTTTATTTCATTGCCTGTTTTGGTCTGGAAAGTTAATTATAGCTACATTTTTTCTTCGGACAAAGTTTACAGTTTTTGGATAGAATATTGTAGGCTACTGTTCTTTTCCTAATTTTCCATTACATTTTTTGGTGTGATGTTCTGTTTTTAATCTCCCAGATATGTTTAGAAACCATTGTGCTGTCAGAGTATTTAATGTAATCTGTTTTTAAAATCTTAAGAGTTAAAACTATGTAACAATTTTAGTTTAACTCATTAATGACCACTGAAAATTCCAGTATTAGGTACCTGATATTACTAAAGCTTTCTAGAAATATTACAGGTCGAAAAATTCAATCTCATTCGTTTCTACCGAAAAGCCATTAATGTACTCTGTCCCAAAGATTGAGATGGTCATTCAGGAATTTATATTAAAAATATTTTAAAATTATTGAAAATATTTAAAGGTGTTGTAAAAAGTTTAAGATATTTAAAATAAAATGTGTTTAATGTTTAAAAAAAGAATTCTAGAATGTTTAATATATTAAAAACTACGAAAATATTATTTTCGATAACAGATTGAAATAATTATCCTTTGGGGTGATGAAGATTAGATACATTTTTTGTGTATGTGTATTTGAGTGTTTGTGGATACATGTGTCCATGTATTTGAGAATGCGTGCATACGTGTGCACGCGTATTTAAGAGTGCGTGAATACGTGAGTGCGTGCATACATATCTGTATGAGTGTGCATACATGTGTGTATAAGTGTGTGCATATGTGCAAACGTGTGTGCCTATGTGGTGGGATGTATGTGATCGTATGCATGTGTTTCAGTGTGCATGCATAGATGTGTATTTCAGTGCGCATACATACACACGTGTACTCAAAATATAGTGATTAATCCGTACATGCTATTCATATTCGAAATTATAGAAAAACTAAACGAGTGTGAATCGGTGCAATTTTTTATAATCCAATATGAATCAGATGTTAAACATTGGCAAACATTATTCTCTGAAGCAATATACAAATGAATCGATGATTACGCATAAATGCACGTATATATATATATATATATATATATATATATATATATATATGCAAAATTGTGCATCCATTCACACAGTAGAACATTTCTAAAGAATTGAAATAAGCAAAAGATAAATCCCATTCAAAGTAGCGAACATGCTCAAAGCGGTCACTGTAGTGTCAAACGCCAAGTAAAAATTGTTTTCTTAATTTTGTTGAAACCCCAAGTATAATTTAAGGTAACTGCTCTTTCTCGATGACAAATACAAAAGAAGACTTGACTTTTTTCTATGTTGATGAGTATATAATTCTACGATAGTCCTTTTCAGTGCTGCGCTTAGTAATAGTAACATAACGCGGCAGAGCTCCTATTGGAGTTTTTATATATCACGGTCACTTCATTCCATAATAAATTATATATTACTTTTAGCTATATATGATCTGCCAGACATGATTTCGTTGGTTCGATTTTCATTATGGCTTTTGAGGTTATTCAAGTATAATCTTAAAGTATAACCTGTTCTTGGTTTTAGTCTATGCCACTATAAGTAGCGTGGGGTTTGGGAGTTCAAATTAACAAGCCAATGAAAGATTATAATAATATGGAAGCACAAAACATAAGGAATGCACAATTTTACATGCTTGAAGGAGTGCCACTAGCTCATTTCAGGAAAAATCAGACTTCTTAAAGTCCGTAGTTTTAATGTATTGTTATAAAGAGGAAATGTTCACAGCATAGGTTAAATGATGTGAGACAATATTCAAAAAGTTTTAACAGAAAGGTAAGAGAGTTCGTTGCTCATGAAAGAGATATATGACTGCATATGTTCAAAAGTAGATAAAACATAGTTCGAAATGCTTAGCTTTCTTAGATTGTTGCGAGAAAATACTTTGAAATACTACATGCTAAATAACTGACCACGATTAGGTAGTTTCAAAAATAATGGCCGCTCGAAAGCCATTTTAACAAAGTATCAGTCAGTCACTCGGGCGATCATGTCTCGAAAGAGGCATGACTGACTGGGCAGAAGATTATCCCGCAGTAGGTTTCCATTGCTTTCTGCGGTAGACTGGTTGCCGACCAAAGCTATAGAACCCAATCTGTCCTGTTATTTAACCCATAACTGGAAGGAAGAGACGGATTATTACCTTTCCCAAAGGTATTTGCGCGTAAGTGAATGCAATGAATTCAACTGGAATTTGAACTCGGCTAACCGATTTCTCGTTCCGAGCCGATATCCACTGCACCACAACGGACATCCAAAGTATAACAAAGTATACATGGTATATATTAAACGAATTTTGGTAGACATAATAATGTGTGCTCTTTAATAACTTTTAAATTTATTTTCAGAAATATTCTTGAACTATAGAAGCGCCCTTAATTATGAACATGACGAAACATGATCTTGGTTTACTTTTCTTGCATGAGTTCAAACTTGACCCCAGTGCCTCGCAAATTTCTGCCAATATCAACAGAGTATGGGAAAATGGGCCCACAAGTGGTTGAACAGTACGAAGTTGGTTCCAGAAATTCTGTACTGGTGATGAGAGCCTTGAAAATGAAAAAGGTAGAAGATGGTCATGAAGTCTTGCAAACAAACAACTGCAAGCAGTTGTTGAGCGAAACCCACGTCAAAATGTCAGAGAAATATCTCAGACGCTTGGTGTCTGCGTTGCAAAAGACTCTCACCATTCGCAGAGTATTGTCAAGGTGAAAAACCTCGATAAATGGGTTCCTCACGATCTCAATGAAAATTAAAGATTTAGGCGTTTTGAAGTATGCTCAATGCTCTTTCTGCGTAACACTAATGATTGTTTTCTGGACCAAATTATAACTTGTGATGAAAAGTGAATCCTTTAGGATAACCTTAAATGATCAGGGTTTATCGTGGTCAGTCCCCTAAACGTTTCCTAAGATGCATCAGCAAGAGATTATGGGGACTGTCCATAATGCAGAGCTTTACTGTAATCAAATTGCTGAAATGCATGCAAAAAAAATGAGAACTGCATTATTGAATCAATAAGGTTCAATTCTGTTCCCCTATAATGCGCGGCTACATGTTGCAACACAAACTTAGGATGCAAGAGTTTAGCACATCTTCCATATTCTCCTGATCTTTCACCCACTATCACTTTTAAATGTTAAAACTTTTAGGTTCAAAACCAGAGGTGAAATCAGCTTTCAAAGATTTCGTTGCATCACAGCCAATAACTTTTTATCAACGAGGAAAAAATAACCTCGTCGATCGATGGCAGCTCAAGGCTCGTATTTTGACTAATTTAATTTTTCAAGAATAAAATTATCTTTCTGAAATCGGGCATTATTATTGCAACAATCTAATACTTCAACGTCGGTTGCGAGGAACAGAGAAGAAACCTTTCACATGACTACAAACGCACTTCTTTGAGTAATTTAATTTTCTCGCCATTTTATATCAGGAGATATTTCGTGCAGGCTTGTGAATTTATTTCCTTCTTCTAATCTGACCTGCTAATTTAAGACAAAGTTTTCATTATTTCGAAAACAATTTTACATAGCCTTGCAAATTCCATTCCTTCTTCCTCGGTCCTTCGAATTTGAATGAAGTGGGTTAAGTGAGCTATTATTTAGCACTCTCTACAGCAAAATGACATAGCATATAGATTTGGGGGAAAGAAAATAACAAATAAAACAAACAAAAATTTACACACTTACCTCGTACATAAGTCTTTTCTTAGTTGGATTGGGAACTTTGAGAACACGTGTTGTCCTGTAATGATATTAGCATATATATATATTGCGTACTTAGCCAGCAAATTTTCTTTTAAGCATGTCAGATTAAATAAATTGCAGACAATATATTTGCTTATTTTTTATAAAATCCGTTCATACTCACGGATAATCTTTCGCGTATTACAATCAAAAGATGTCAGAAATGAGCTGTAACGTTGACAGATGTTATTTTCATTAATTTCTTAAGGTACCCAAGTACTTTCATCCCCTTTCCGAGGTCATCTTCAGGAGTGTGATATATATATATATATATATATATATGATAAATTGTACAAATTACAAACTGTTTTTCAAACCCGAAAATTCAAATTCGAATATTCGGGTTTGAAAAATCAGTTGGTAATTTTGAAAAAGCATGTTGCAAATTTTACAATAAGGTATTTACTTAATACATTTGTTTAATATTTTAAACAATTTTCCTTTTATATATCCTTATTGCGAATGCGGAAATGGGTAACCTGAAAGACAGAACCTTGTTGTTGTTACTGATGTGGATGTTAAATTCTTTCTCTGCAACGGTAAAAGTAAATTCAAGTAAAACGAATACATTGAGTAGGAGTAAATAATTGTATAATTTATTTACGTATATATATAAAAAATAAACTAGTAACTTTTATCTCTTGTTATTGCTAAGGCAACGAGAAAGAATGGTGAGATTAAAAGTAAAATAGCCATTGCTGCTAGCTATTGTTTTTATTAATGTTTCTCTCTCAGCGCACTGACAAGCAGGCTGGTTGCTCTCTCTCTCTCTCTCTCTCTCTCTCTCTCTCTCTCTCTCTCTCTCTCTCTCTCTCTCTCAGTCTTGATATTTACCCGAGCCTCGGCACAAAGGTGATTTTTACCGTGGGGCCTTTCCGAGCAATTCCGAAAAATTCCTGGTAGACCTCGTATACGCAGGATTAGGCTCTCGTCTATTTACTCCAGACAAGCCTGGTCTTGGTCTCTCTCCGCCCGAAGGCAACCAGTTGGGCAAATAGCTTTGATAAGCACAAGATCGAAAGTATGGGGCACCCAGTGACGATCAAACTCACTTCTAATTTGTAACTGTTTTAGTGAGACAAGCTTGCTAGCCATTACATCACCCGAATTGTTCTAATCACAGCGTACCTTAAATGCAGCATAAGGCCGAAAGTATGGGACACCCTGTGAAGATCGAGTTCCATATTCAGTCATAATTGTTCCAGCGACACGCAGAGGTGTCAAAGCTGGTCTTTATCTTAGGTTTATTTGAATTAGAGAATATATCGCCGTCAATCAGATCCAAATTTAGATTTTTAGATCAGGAGTGGTCTTTAATTTGTTCGTTTGTATTTTGGTTTAAGCGTATGTAGGTGCAGAAAACGTATTTTACGCAGTCTGCTTTGGGTCATCGCGCTGTGAATATCTGGTAGGTACCGCCACTTAATCGCAAAAAAAAAAAACGACTAGTTACTTTTAAACTGAATTTTTTAAAATGAAAAATTTTGATGAAACTTTTATTTTAGTTTTAATTGAAAGCTAAATGATTAAATTTGTTATTTCCAGTAAGCAAAATACTCTGTTTTATTTCAAATAATTGAAACCGTCCTGATTGAAATATAACATTTTAAGATTTTTTCAATTTTTGAATTTTGCTACCATTTTTAAGCGATCAAAACATTTGTAAACTAAAGTTAATTCTCGGTTTTAAGAAATCTTGCAAAATTAAAATATACGTCTGTGACAAATTATTTTTAGAAAATTAGCAAATTTTATGTTAAAGTAATCTGATTTATACAAGTATTACTTATTTATAGCTTGAAATTTAGAATACAACTATTTCTTAATCACCGATTTGAACTTGTTGACCTATCAGCGCCGTAAATCGCGTTGTTGACAGGTCCTTGATTAGAGATAAAAATGTATGGCGTTCATAAGTGACAAAATTGTGCCAATTTTTCGGTTAAGGGAGGAAACTCTGACTTTTTAATTTGCACATAGAAATTACCATACAAAAAAAATCAAATGCACAAAAAAATATTTAAATTATTTTAAAAACATGGATGCAGGACGGTTTTTATTAAACTTTTCAATTTTCGACAGGCAATATAATCATCAATTCTTAACTAAAATATCTAACTGCAACAGTTTTTTTTTAATTTTAAAAATATTTTTAAAATTTTATAAATTATTGTAATAACAAAAAAAAAAATGAAAACAATTTTTTAAAAAATTCATTACTGATCCAATTTTTTTTTCTTCTTCAGACTATAATGTCCTTAATTTTTATTATTTATTTAAGCAATTAAAACCTTATCAAATTGAACAATATCAGAGTTTTATTGCATTTTTTTATTTTACTCTATGGAGCAGATTTTCGGATAGAGGTGGAAAATTCAAAATAAAAGAAATAGATGATTTATATTCCTCCATGAGTCCTGCGTTAACGAACAAATTTATAGACTACGACACTGAATTTTTTTGAAATTTCAATTCATGGATTTACGTGGACGGGGGTGGGGTAACAGAGGCAAAAAAATATTTTTACCAAGATTTTTAAAAAAATAATAATTTCAAAAATAATTTCATTCACAAATGAATGAGTACTGAAAGTTTAATTAAAATCCGACAGTTATTTGATTTTTGCGAGAATTTCCAAATTAATGTGTTTGACAATGAAAAAAATGGGTAATGTGATCATTACGTTTTCCGTTAACTCAAATCAAAACAAGATTTTCTGCCAAAATTTCAAAAATGTTAGGATTAAAAAATAAAATAAAAATAATGAAAAATTACTTTGATCTTTCCTCTTAATAATAATATAAACATTTTGATGGAAAAAGTTTGTTTTAAGTTTGGGACCTTCTTTTTTTGATTCATACTATGCTGTTTTTTTTTTTAGCGATTTAGTGAAGGTCTGGTGATTTGTATAGAAAAGAAGGGACACAAGACTTTTTCATTATTCTACCATTGAAAACAATTGCAAATTTTTTTTTTTTAATTTTATTTTAAAAATATTGAAAATAATCTACAAATTATCTGAATAAAAAGAAATGAAAAATGAAAATCGCAAGTTTTAGAAATCAAGGGACATAATTGTGAAAGTTTTTTATGCCTACAGAATTGTAAAACATAAATGGTGTAAGGGAGACAATAACAAGGGAGATAATTGAATATTATGTAAGTAGTAATATGAGGTATTTTAACCGAATAAACCTATAAACCATAACATTTTAATGAAATTAACTTCATTAAAACAGGAAAAAAGTAGTAATAGTGTTTTTACTCTTTAGCAAAAGTATTTATGATTAAGTAAGGTATCTTTACGCAATAAGTTCTTGATAAAAAAAATCTTTGAAATTTGAAATATTTCAGTTTTCTCTAGTCAAATTTTGAATAGGAAATTTGAATTCAGTAGAATATTTTTAATCTCAGTTTGTTGCACATTGTTATAAACATTTGTTGTTAGTATCTATATATTTTAAAATATTATCAGATTTCATCATTCTACAATGTTTTCAAATTTTTAATTATATTTATGCTTGCTAAAAGCTCTTTTTTTTCTTCAGTTTGCCATATTTATTAAAATAAATAATAAAATATGCACCATATTTCACACAAAAAAAACTCATTTATTTTAAACATGAGAAGTATTTTCAGCCAACAATAGCAACATAAACATTAAAATATGCCTACAAAATATTTATAAACCAATAAATAAATCTGAAAACACACTAATTAAAGTGTACAATACAAAACCATAGAATACAAAGAAATGTTGTTTTATTAATCAGCATAATTTAGGTAGAAAACTAATAGCAACCTACTGTGGCTAAAATCTTCTGCCAAGTCAGTCATGTCTCTTTCAAGGCATGATTGCCCAAGCATGTAGCATGTATGGCTGACTGACTGACTGACTGACTGACTGCCAATTATTGTAAGGATGTAGTAATAAACATGCCTAAAGAAGACTGAGATCAAATTACTGTAATTTCACCAACCAAGATAAGGACACTGTTAGGGTACAGAAGGCACTTATCTTCCTTAAGTCGAGGTGAGTCACATGACAGCCGTTTCGTGACACCACTCCAGATAGTGACTTAAGCGCTAGTCATTAAAAAGTTTGGGACAGTAACCAGACACAATGGTTCTTTTCCTTATGTCTGGGCTTTGGCCCAAGCTGAGGCAAAAATCAGCCTACACCAGCAATTTTCAGGGACAGATAAATCCTACTGCATTCCACTGGGATGAGCAGCTTACAAGCACATTACTATATTTCACTGGGACAAACTGCTTACAAACACATACATGACCTATTCTGCTGGAATATAGAAATGCTCTGACCACATCCCGCAGATACATAAGATAAATTGGCCCATTTAAATCTAGATTCTTATCAATGGCTTTCACAGATCAGAAGTATCTTCAATTATATGTAAGTCTTTTCCTTTTTTCCTAATTATACTTTGCGTTGCAGTAGGTATATGTGATATTTATTTCTCCACGTGTAGACACTTGTAGATATGTATAATTTGTGTATGTCATAGTATATAAAAGTCTCTTTGAGAACAAGTGTTCATCATTCATGCATTCATTTCTCCTTTCCAAGAATCTCATTACAACACTAATCTGTGAAAAATATGCAAAATTGTTGGTCCTGACCTGGCATTTCAGCTTCAGTCCATTTTTCACATGATTACCAATGTAGCCTCCACTATGTGCTTTCTATAAATATTTTAATGGTAATTGTTCTGATGAACTGTCCGATATATCTAAACTTTTTGAAATTAAACAAATGCTAAATTTGCAACGATGTCTCATAATTTTACAACTAAAATGGCTAGAAATAACCACAAGTTCTTTACATCTAAACAGTTTCTTTTCTCACCCATGAAACTTTCTACAGGTTTCTTGCTTCCCAGGCACCTTCAATGTAATGTCAGTTATTATCTACTAACTTCTCGACTCTTCTTTTATTGTTCTCACTCAATGTTTTTATTTTTTTTTAATGCTCAGTAAACCTTTGTGTCTTAGTGGCTTCACAGCCTTAAGTGAAGTAATTGATTTAAACAAAGAGTAAATCAGTGTAGAATACAGCAATTTTCTCTCAGGAGAAATCATCAATCATTATCTTCCTTTCTTTATTGATCATTCTTTTGGGTGAGCATTGCATTCCTGCACATATGCAATCTTTTGTTCACCTGAAGATGAACCAGCTAAAATGTTTTAACAGTATAATGTGCCTTTTTTCATTTTTTTTTTTAAATACTAATGTTCCCTCTATACAAGGCCCAGGAGCATTCATCAACATTGCTTGCTCTCTCGTTTTAATCATGTCTAGAATTTTTATCTGTTGTTCATTCTTTACTTATTTTTTTCTTTCCATGTTATGATCTTGCAAGGATAGAAAAAGTGATATTGTATGTTTCCCTTTGGGAATATATCTTTCCAAGATAGAAAAAGAAAGAAACTCTAGCTTGCATTCCTCAGTTAGGGAAAACCAAAGATTTGTAATTTCCCTTTTATGGAATATGTCCCCGCTTGGGACATAGATAAATCAGGCCCCTTTGACTCTGGAGTCCTAAAGATGGCTTCTTCAGAAACACAAGAATTTCCATATGCAAGACCATTCCTTTTTGTTTCCCATTCTACTCTGCTCACTGTGTAGATATATGTAATATAATATTCTCTGCATGGGACAGACATATATGTCTATACAAGACTAGCAGTATAGCCTGGCATTGCTCAGGTGTAATGAAAGCTTTAAAACTAATCTATGGTCCTGGACTCTTTTGGACATTGGCATGAAAGACTAAAAAGCAATAGTTGTTTCCAGTTAAAACAAAACCATAGACTGAAAGAAAAATGAATATATGTAAGTCAAATTTTGATTTCCTGGTATTGATATCAAATTTTCTGCACTATTGTAAGAACTGCAACCTTGAAACTTCTGAATATCATTTCTTATGTCTTTGTCTATGAGTGTATCAAATTTTATTAAAATTGGACCACTTCTTCTATAACCCGATTTTTTTGATTATTAATTTTCAATATTTATCTGGGTTACCTCGACACAAAACCTAGCTAAGAACACTTGCAGATGCTTATAGTACAACTGTGTAAATTTTCAAGAAAATCGGTTCAGCCATTTTGGAGCCTATAAGTAATCGACACACAGACACACACACACAAAGACAAAGTTCCATTTATAAATAAGTTTAGTTTTGTGTATTTATCAGTGGTTTGGTTTAGCAAATTTTGTTTTATGGCATATCAACCTCAATTAATTATTTAATGCCACCAAGATCTTTAGGATAGGTTTGTCTAAATAAAATATTTAATTTCTGTAAGAAATCAGTTTGTAGATCAGGTTTTATTGATGTATTTTTATAAAAAGGGTTTTTGTTGAGAATCAAATGTATTTCTGGTAATATTTTCTTTTCTTCAAAAATATATTGTCTGTAATATTTTTTTTCAAAAGTGTATTGTTGGTATTTTTACTATAAAATCTTTTTTTATGCTTTCATAGTGTATTAACCCCAGTTTAGATGCTAACTATTTACCCAGAGCTGGGACCCTAACAAGTGTGACCATCCAAAGGGTGGTCCTGGAAACAACAGCAATTAAGAGGTGGTTCCATGCTCCTCACAACCTTCCAATCAGGGGCATTGCATCCAGATGCAGTTTATCACCATACCAAGAACCAACTACAGATCAGGAGTTAACTATTTGCCCATAGCTGGGAGCCTACATGGTGCTACCACTATGGTGAACCTGGGAACAACAGCAATTAAAAAGTAGTAACATGCTCATCACAACCTCCTAATCAGTCAGAAGCCTTGCTGCCAAATACAGTTTATAATCAAACCCAGGACCTTGATGTAGTTTACAATCATATGCAGGACACTGGAGGGGTGGTTACACCTCTGCATAGGCGCAGTGTATTTTAAAGCAACAGCTGACAGAGTGGTCTCTTAGTTGTATAAATTTCTGTGAGGACAAAGTATGTTTGTCATTTCTTTTCTTTTCAGCCATTCTGTCTATCTGTGAAGTACAGTTTATTTTATCATAGGCATAATAATGCCCATAATAGGGAAATAAACTTTTCCTCCATACCATCTATTACCTGCTATAATTTCATTCACTGATGTCGCTAAATCTACTCTTAATGAGCTCCATTTTGAATTTCCAGTCTCATCCAAGTTACTCTATTTGCTTTGTTTTAATTCTCCCAGCCTACATATTTTTGCAAATTTGAATTATTCAGAAGTTTATCAAATTGTAGTTTAGGCATTGCTTTTATTTTCTTTAAATTCCATAATTTTATACCAAGTTCACATATGACTGAAAAAAAAGGTGGTCACATCCACAGTTTTAATTACTCAGAGTTTATTCTGGCCACAATAATAAATGCTAATTTATACGTGTGTCATACTTAATCACAAATAGAATTAATGTAAATAACCCACATAAATGAATTACATAAAACTCAATTTATGTAACTCAATGAATGCATTGCCTAATGAAAAAAAAAAGCGTTCATTAAAATAATTTTTAATATAATCTCTTTATGTGGGATGTGTGTTGTGGTGCAGTGAATATCAACTTGGAACGAGAGATCGGCATGCCAAGTTCGAATTCCAGTTGAATTCCATGCATTCACTTACGCACAAATACCCTTGGGAAAGGTATTAATCCATCCTCTAGTTATGGGTTAAATAATAGGACAGATTAGGTTCTACAGCCTTGGCTGGCAACCAGTCCACCACTGAATGCAATGGCAACCTACTGTGGGATAATCTTCTGCCCAGTCAGTCATGTCTCTTTTGAGACATGATCACCCAAAGCGTGTATCATGTATGGCACTTACTGACTGAATCTTTTCTGTCAATGCCCTTAATTCAGTGATGAAAATTTATTACATTGATCCGGTCAAAATTCAGCTATGTGTAAAGACTTAATGATCCATTCCATTCTAACTTTTTGTTCAGTGAATACTTCAAAGTTATTCTGCATATTATGTATATAAATATGTAATGCTTTCAAGGTTTTGCAAAGAATAAAAAAAAATCATGTGATCTTTATATTGGCTATTCTACAACACTCTGTCACAGACTATTCCAAGTAATGATTCCCAAATCAAATGCTTTTGAACTGTGTCAAGCCTGGGCAACTCTAGTCTAGTTATAGCAGCACAACTCCAAAGGAAAAAGAAATCAACAGTAGTCAGGAACATTAAATCAATGTGAATGATCCTTTCTTTATCTGCATAATATGTGTTTATCATGACTACATACAGTTTTGAATTCAAAATTGTCTTTCTTCTGGGGTTGAGTTGTCCATAGTCGAGATCCTCAAATCAATGCAAATGATTCTTTCCTTAGCTGCATAATATGTGCTTTACCATGACTACATACAGTTTTGAATTCACAGTCGTCTTTCTCCTGGGGTGGAGTTGTCCATATTCGAGATGATCAAATCAGTGCAAACGATCCTTTCCTTAGCTGCATAATATGTGCATTACCATGACTACATACAAATTTGAATTCAAAGTTGTCTTTCTCCTGAGATGAAGTTGGTTATAGTCGGGATCTTCCAATCAGTCTAAACGATCCTTTCCTTAGCTGCATAATATGTGTATTACTATGACTACATACAATTTTGAATTCACAGTTGTCTTTATCCTGGGGTTTGAGTTGGCCATAGTCGAGATCATCAAATCAATACAAACATTTGTCTTTCTCCTAAGCTGAAGTCAGTCATAGTCAGGATCATCGAATCAATGTGAATGATCCTTTGCTTAGCTGCATAATATATGCTTTACTAGGACTACATAAAGTTTTGAATTCAGACAAGTTGCTGCTCAAATCTATAAAACCTAATCTGTCCTGGAATTTACTTGTACATAGAGATGAGATGGATTCATGCCTATCCCAAGGGTATTCACACATATGCACACACAAGTCAATGTTATAAACTCAACAGAAATTCAACCTTGGCTCTCTGATTCCTCAAATCAAGCCACTATACATTACTCTACTGTGCCTCCAGCAACAAGGAAATTATTAGATACAATCTAAAATATATAAAAGTTTAAATAAATAGAATAAGAAACTCAGACCAAACAATATTTGGAAAGAATCTATTAACTTTGTATCATGTAATCTTTAATTATTTTCTTAAAATTTGATTTTAAAATCATAAATTTCATATGAGGAGATAAAATATTCCATTAAAAAATTTGAATAAAACAGAAAATTTTGTAACTTACTTTCCTCGAACTTCTGAATCAATAATGATTTCTCCAAGAGCCAAAGGTTCTGTAGCATGGCCCTTAAGGTAAACAATTTGATCATTTTCACCTGCTTCTGACAGAATCAGCTGACCCTGGAAATTATGAATATAAAAAATTTCAGTTTTTAATTTACAGATACACATTTTTAAATAAAATCTATTTAAACTAGAACCTTATGAATTCTATAATCCATAAATATTGCACAAAATAAAATTAGTATTTAAATTTTAAGATTTTGAAAAAGCAACTCCTAAAATAGTATGTGGTATCTCTATAAAATATTATATTAGGTAGTTAGTTAGAGTGCAGGACAACTCAGTACTGCTTATTGAATACCAGGACACCTCAGGACTGCTTATTGAATACCAGGACAACTCAGGACTGCTTATTGAATACCAGGACAACTCAGGACTGCTTATTGAATACCAGGACAACTCAGGACTGCTTATTGAATACCAGGACAACTCAACACTGCTTATTGAATACCACGACAACTCAGGACTGCTTATTGAATACCACGACAACTCAGGACTGCTTATTGAATACCAGGACAACTCAACACTGCTTATTGAATACCACGACAACTCAGGACTCTTTATTGAATAACAGGACAGAATAATAACAACTTTTTCATCTGTGAATAAAAGTAATTTATTAAGGATTAAAACCTAAAATATTTTAAAATAATTTAATAAAACACAAACATATTTTAGAATTTTGATTTACTTTATTAAAATGTAAATTACATTATGATCATCACCAAGTCCTTCCAACCTCTCTCTCTCTCTCTCTCTCTCTCTCTCTCTCTCTCTCTCTCTCTCTCACACACACACACACACACACACAGATGGGACGTTGTGGGTTTTTCACTGCCCTATCTCTACTAACATGGAAAATACTACAATACTTTGTAACCTTCATAGCAAGGACCTGTCACATCACTTGCATAATAGCAAACCACCCACATTTCCTATGTATTTCAACAGCAAGTAGAAAGTTCCACTGAAACAAATTCTTCCCACAAAGCATTGCTCTGTGGAACAGACTCCCAAGAGAATGTTTCCTTAATCCCTATAATCTTGACCTGTTCAAGTATAGAGCTTCCTCTCTTACCCACATAAGCTATGCCTCAAAGCAACCCACTTCTTTGAATGGCCCCTGGACCTTACCGTAAAAGAAGAAATAAAACACTGTTGGTTAGCAAAACAAGAACTCGTAAGTTATCTACTGCATTGGACACTTAGACATGGAGCAAGTTGGCTTAGTTGTCCAGCTACCACCTACATTGACCAGCTATATTTTGACACAGAATGACCTTCTGACCTTGATACAAGATCATGAAAATGTGATAGACTCATGAATGTTCAAGCTTCTGCAACTGAATTTTAATATATATATTATTCATTCTATATAATCTCACAACCCATAATGATATAAATACAGAAGATATTGAATTATACAGGAATGATGGCGTTGTGGTTGTGAGGAATTCCACAAATTTTAAAACTGATAAAATTAAAAAGTTAATATATAGAAAGTTTAAAAACCTAAATTAAAATTACTATTAATACAAATATAAAAAAAGTAAATTTCATCAATGTTACTTTAGATTTAGTAAATAATATATACCAAACAAATAAAAAATATACAAATCCTTTATATATCCATCCAAAATCTAACCACCTCAAGCCATTAGAAAGCATGTACCCTCATTCATAGAATATAGAATTAGTAGAAACTTCATAAATGAAGATACATTTAATAAATATGATTTTTATAGTAATGCTTTCAAAAATAGTCCCTATAAATATGCTTATGTTAAATATATAAAAGAGAATATCGACTCCTGAAGAAAAAAATAAAAATAGAAAAATTATTTGGTACAAACCCTCTTTCAACCGGATGGTTTGCAGTAAATTAGGTTTAAAGTTTCTCGCTTTGATAGAAAAACATTTTCTAAACAATAATCCATTAAGCACTATAATTAAGTTGTACTGATAATCATGAAAAAATAATACAAAAATGTAATAATAACATTTTAGACAAAAATTCAAAGCTAAATGAAAATAATTCCAAACTGAAATCAGTAATTTAGACAATTAAATATGTAATTGTATGAACCCTATAAAGTGTCCATTGGAAAATAAATGCCTTACAGAATCTATTTTTTATTAACATACTATTTCTTCTATTTAAAACCCTGGTAATAAAAAAATTTAAATATACCCTTATGAGCTAAATTTTCTGTCTTCCCAACTCCATATTAACTTTTTAATAAGCAAATGTATTGTTTTCTATATTTAAATATAAATTATTTTCAGAGTTATTGAACATTGTCTGATGACAAGATAAAAGCTTTAACTCTCGAAACATAGAATTTTCTGTGTGGCAAAGTAATTAAATTTAAATCAAAAACAAATTTAATTTATAGTCATCCACAGACAGATCTGTTTTGCTGTATCACAGCTCATCAGTACGGTTAGACTCCGATTGCTTTTTTATCCAGGATTAAAACCTGACCGAATTGACGTCAGTCGGTGATTCTACCTCTGGGCTATGGGTGCCCAGTAGAAGAAGGCAGACTTTTTAGCGTGTATATTATCATTATATACACCCAATAGCCAGAGTGCTCTAATTCATTACTGGTTAAATAAAGACAATAGTAAAACTATATTTTTCTGAACTAAGCATTTCATTCTGTGACAGACTTTATCAAGGAAAAGAGATGAAATGAATTTTATTTTATTTTAAATAACTTATCTACAAATAAAAATTAGTAACTAGAAAAATTCTTACAAATTATTAAGAAAATTAATATAAATTATTCTTCTTCTTCTATGTGCCCTGTCCCTTCAGGACGTAGGCGATCATGGATCTCCACGTCTCCCTATCCCTTGTGGCTCTTAGTATGTTTGTTCCTGTTGCTCCTGGCAACCCCCGTTCCGTCATCCATCTGATCAGACCCTGCAAATATGTTATCCGCTGCCTTCCTCTGTCTCTCCTTCTTTCTATCTGTCCAGTCAGTATCAGGTTCTCCAGGCTCTCCTTCCTCATTGCATGTCCCAGGAACTTCAGTTGTCTCTTCCTGATGCTCAGCATCAATTTCCTTTTTGTTGCCATTCTTTCTAAAACACTTCGTCGTTGCTTGTATGCTCAGTCCACGATATCCGTAGCATCCTTCTGTAGAACCACATTTCGGCCGCTTTCAGTTTTGTCCTCATTTTCAATGATATTGTCCAGCATTCACAGCCGTATTGAAGAACTGACATCACGTAGCAGTCTAGCACTCTTTTAAGCATTTTTAAAAAATGTCATAGCTCACATTTTAATAAAAATTTTCATGTGGAGTGTAATGTTATGCCATGAGATGCTAAAATGATGGAAATTAACTGTTTTCTTTTGATTTTTTTGTTCTGTATGTTGGCTTGGGAAAGTAATTTTCTATAAAGAAAAGTGAAATCAAGGAAAAAAACAGAGCATAGATTGATATTTTTGTAATATTTGAGGGCAGGGATCACAAGAATTTTGGTTCTGAATAAATTATTTTCTCTTTTTATGGGTATTGTTTTTTTGTTTGTTTGTTTTTTTGTTGAAATTGTGGTCAAATTTATTTCTGTGAATAACTAATGCATTTGTTAGATTATTATTGATATCTCTTCTGTATTTATACGTATATTTTTTAAGTTTTTCCTTGTTTCTACAATGTACTTTGAGGGACAATTTTGGGCAATTTACTTTGTATATACCTATTTCTGAGTTATTAATGTTTTGAGTTTTTTTTTCAAACCAACTTGGTCCATAATAGTTTTCAGGGTGGTTGTGACTATTTGGATGTAGTTTAGATAGGATAAGTTGATCTGGATAGTGGATGTTATGGATTTGATAGTTAGTGTTATGTGTCTGTTATTGTTTAATTTATTATTGTGGATAAGGTTGTTTTTGTTGCAGATATATACCTTATAAACCTTTCTTTGTGCTTTGTGGATAAAGTGATACTGATAGTGTAGGTTTTTTTAATGTATTTTCCATGTATGTTTCTTCTTTAGATAAATATTGGGGGCTACAAATTCTTAATGCTCTTAAATAGAAACCTATAATTATACCAGATTTGATTTTAGAAGAGTGGTTTGAATAGAAATTGATCAGGTCGTTTTTGTTGGTAGCTTTTCTACAGATGTCAAATTTGGTTTGTTATTAATTTTGTGTAAGATGACATTTAGGAAAGGAAGAGTATAGTTGGTTTAAGTTTCAAATGTAAAGTCTATTGTAGTTTCAACTCTGTTAAGTTGGTTGACAAGAGCTGTTATATTAGTATTTTGTGGGTATATTAGTAGAGAGTCATCTATATATCTGAAATAGAAACAGTTTGGTGGTAAAATGTTTTTGAATAGGACCCTTTGTAGAAACTCTAAAAATAGACAGGCAAGAATGCCGCTGAGAGGTGATCCTATCAGTAGACCAAAGCTTTGTTTATAGTAATTAAATGTAAAGAAACATTGCTTTGTGATTAGATGACATCGTTTTATGATTTGTGTGTAGAGAGAGGTAATTTTGTTTTTGTTAAGTGTGTTTTTAGTAGATTTATGCACTTCTTTATAGGGAAGTTAGTGTATAAAAATTTTATGTCCAAACTGGCCATCAAAAACAAGTATATGGCCAGCTTGTACCATACTGTACCCAGGTTAAAACTGACTCCATGTTTCAGGATATAGCAATTTCATTTTTTATCATTACATCTATCTCCCAATATAAATTTAGTATAGTTTACACCAGGTCTTTTAAATGTGAGGACCAACTAAATTTGAAAAGAAAAAAGTCGCATGAATTTTCAAAGAAAATTCTCTCATACCTCTGTATCTTCCTCCATTGTTGGTTGGTAAACCACAGGATAATCGGCAGTGCTCTTGGCTGGTACAAAAAGTTTAGTTGGTCCTGTGAAGGCTTCACCTACAATCTTTACCTTCAGATTCCAGGCATGATTTGTTGGATTCATCTGCCAATAAACAACAGTTTCACGTTTTCAGTAATGATTAAGTTTTAGCAGCAATCAGGAGGACAAAATAATTAATTCAGTCAAAATTGAACATTTTCTGATTAAATATATGATTTTGTAGCAAATGCACTTGTTTAAATGAAAATCTGAAATTGTTTTGCATTTTTTCTTGATCCTTAATCAGCAAAGCTTTCTCTTTAAATTTATTAAATTTAATAATTAATAATTTTTACAATTTGGGCTTGAAGCTTAAAGTTTTTATTTGATGCTTTTGTTCACTGTTATCTTTGAAATACAGTTCAAAGAATGAGCTACAGAGGGAGTTCATTTACCAAGGTTTTATATTTATGTCATTTCACTTAACAAAAGTTGCTAAACTGTGATGCAAACTTATTCAAACTAATACTTCCTATATATATATATATATATATATATATATGTGCGTGTGTGTGTATGTGTGTGTGTGTGTGTGTGTGTGTGTTTAGATATATATATATATATATAAATCCTGGTAAAGAGAACCAACAGTTTTACATTTCTGAGTTCTCTGGCATTTACTTTTTTTAGAAAGTGTTCGACACAATAAATATTGTAGACCATAACATAATCATATAATTAAATTTGTTTTTTTAATTAAAAATACATTGTAACACAGAAATTTCTGTTTCAAGATTTCTACCTCATCATCAGGCAATGTTAAATCACCTAACAACTAACATTGCCTGATGATGAGGTAGAAATCTCGAAACATAGAAATTTCCATGTCACAATGTATTTTAAATTAAAAAACAAATTTATTTATATGATTATATATATAGGTGTGTGTGTGTGTATGTGTGTATGCATATATGTGTGTGTGTGTGATATATATATATATATATATATATATATATATATGTATTGTCATCCACAGACAGATCTGTTTCGCTGTGTCACAGCTCATCAGTACTGTTAGACTCCGATTGCTACACAACCCAGGCTTGAAACCCGACCAATTTGGCGTCAGTCAGCGACTCTACCCCTGGGCCACGGGGTGTTCGGTGGAAGAAGGCATTCTTTTTAGCGCATATCATATTATGCGCCCAATAGCTAGAGTGCTCAAATTGATGCATGTTTCATTAAATAATAAAGATTTTTTTGTCGATTTATTTTATGTAAATTTTTTTCATATCGTCTGATAAGTTTAAAAGCATTATCGTTGAGAGGAAAGAAAATCACAATATTGATAATAAAAACATGTGTTTTTATTTAATCCTTTCTGAGCTTTCAGATTACACCAGCCATTATCAAAGAAAAATAGTGTTGGTTGTAATGGGCAGTTTGTGAAAGAACAATAGTAGTAGTCATCTTTTTTGTTTATGTGGAGTATTGGCAACATGTGTGTGCATGCTGAAAGCAATAATCACACTACTGCTTGTGGCATCTCACATGACCACACAAGAGTTGGGGGAGAAGTGTTAAGTATGGAAAGCCATTGGGATAACCAATCTCTTCTGTTACCTATTATAGGCATTTGAGAATGTGTGTGGAGATTTCATAGTTAATTTTGTTCAGGTGAGGTTTCAACTATTTTATGTATATGGTTTTGAATAGTTTTTGTTTATTGTTTTTTTTTTTAAGTAGGGTTGTGTTTTCAACACAAATTTTACAGAATTGTGTATGTGGCCTGGTATGTTGTTTTAGATATCTAAAGATGTTGGAATTGTTATTTAAATGTAGTGTCAAGTGTCGTGACAGCGAGTTTGTAGTGTGACCAAAATAAATATTGTTTAATCTGTTGGAGATACAATCTCGCAAAGGGCACTTGAATTTGTAGACTACGTTGTTTTTTTCAAATTGCTAACCAGGGGAGAAGAGTTGTTGTGAATGAGTGAGTTGGATATACTGGATTGAGAGTATTGATTAACTTAAATTTTTTGCTAGGATCTGTTGTAGATATATTGATATTTATTAATATTTTTAGTATATTTTCATCTTGTTTATAGTTAGTATGCATTTAGTTGCAATATAGGAGATTAGGTGAGGCAGCACTGTGCTTCACCTGCTTAGTATTGAGACTTCTAAAAAAGCATCTTATTTGTTCATCAACTACATAGTTTGAGAAGCTATTATTAAGTGTTTGTTTTATATTCTTTAGTTCCCTGTAGAAAATCTGTTTTGTGGATGAATTAGTTTCTGAGCCATTTATTAGATTTTTTATAATTGCTATTTTGTCGTAATATGGGCATTCGCTCTTGTAGTTAAGCATGCATAAACTTATGCTGGTAGTTTTTTTTGTATGGTGAAATCTATATATATATATAACTACTGGTGGCATTCTAAATTTCCAGGAACTAGTTCTGTAAAGGCAGGTTATATTTAGGGACCTATTCTGTCTATTTTCTTTGCATTCTGAGAATGGAAACAAGTCACATTATAATATTAAAAAGAATTAAACCATTTTGATAATAAATGTTTTTTATCAAGTTAAGATATTTCCAGACTGAAATTCTCTTCTTATCATATTTCTGTTCAAAAGTATGATGCTTTTTTTTACTCTAGTGTCATCAGCTGTGTTTTGGTTTGTTAGCCACAATCGAACTGAATCACTGCAGTTCCCAAAGATCCAGTGGAAGACCAATCAAATTTATGACTACAGATCTGCCACATTTTTAACTTTAAACCATTTTTTGTCAGAATAAATTATGTTCATCACAGAAAACCGTCTTTCACTCTTCATGGATTACAGGTTTAAAAGCAGAAACCTTGAGGGGTAATAATTTGTGAGGTTTAAAAAAATTTTTTTTTTCTAATTGGTTTCACCCCATGCATGCAATGAAGCCAATAAGATGCAAAGGTTTACAGGGTGTGGAAGAATTAGGAACAGAAATATTAATAACAAACAGAAAGAGAAAAAAGTAATCAGGAGGACAGAAGATAGTGATTGATATTGCATTTAAATTTTTCAAATTAATGTTGGCTGGAAAGCATGGAACCAGAAGGGAGTTCCACAAGCAACAAGTGTAAGAAAAGAAACTGTTAGCATAGAACTTACAGCTGCATCTAGCCAGTTTAACTGTCAACTGATGAAATCTTGACGCCAATCTAGTACTAGGCTTAAATTCCAAAAGTCTACGTATCATAGCGAAGAGCTCATCTAAACAGTTACCATGAAAGTATTTATGGAAAAAGTACAAGGAGGCAACCTTACAGCTGTGACAGTGTTTTAAATTATTTGTAAAGTTAACAAAATTTTAATTTGGCATTTATTAAGTTAGGATATCACATTTTAATAATTTTCAAGAAAAGGAGGCTTTTATTTTGTCAGAAACTGATTAATTAAAAAATTATGCTCTAGTAATTGTCAGCTAACATTTGATTCTGTCTAATTTGTTCATTTTATCCTGTATTTATTTACATAGATTTTAAAAGTTTTTTCCTTCATTTACTCTCTGTGTTAAGGACTCTTCACAAAGTTATAGAAAAACTGAAAAATAAAATGACAAGTTATAGAAAACGTCATTTTAGAAGAAATATATAATAGTCTTCAGATAAATGAACTTCAGCAAGTACTTGATACTGTTAATAAAACTTTATCTGATCCTCATCAGGTGTGTACTACAACACTGATATCCTCAACTTTGTAAATTTGAAAATCAGTTTTATTGAATTGTTTTTCTCATGGACGAAGTACAGTTCCATACCAGAGGATAAACAGAAAAATAATGAACCAATAAAAGCATTCTATTTTGGTTTTGAAAAATTCTAAGCCCTGAGGCTCTTAAAATAAATACAGTTGGTAACAAAAAATTACAGTTGTTGTATCCACTTAAAGAATTTCATTTCAGCTACCAGAAAATTCAAAGGAGCTGTCATCCATTATCTATCCAACTTCCACTGATCAAAGACACAGCTAACAGTTCAATGAAATCATCTTTGATACTTTGTAAGTAAGTCCCCTCTGAAAGGAATGTTCATTTCATACAAAAATTTTCATTATCAGCCAAATTTAAATTTCATCAGCAACATTTTCTTTTCATCTCAACTGTATTGCCTGAATCCTACATATAAACTTATTGTTATTCTGTTAATTTTTATGCCTTGAATTTATTCTGAAAGGGCAAAAATTTTTACTAAATTTTGCTAGGCAACTGATAGCTAATATTAATGAATCTCCAAATAAATATCAACTTTGGAGACTCTCCAGCTGTATTCTGCAATTAAAAGCAAAAATAAAACTTTTTATTCTAGTAAAATATAGAGACAATACAAGAATGCTAATACTGACAAAAAAAAAAAGACATTAATAAGTGCCAGAAATAATAAAAGATAACAAAAGCAGCATACAATTGGAATATCCTGGATACATTTCTGCAAGACAGGCGTCTCAAATTCAATACAGGTGTTGCTAAATTCAGGAATTGCTGTGCATTCAACTTGATAGAGTCTGATATCACCAGGAGAGTTCAATAATATCTGTCCAAAGAAAAATAAACAGATAAGTCTGAAGTTGAAAATATTTGTTATTAGCTCTTATTTAACAAGAGAAGACTTAAATATCATAGATGAATCAGCACCATAGCCTGATACATACATTTTTGATATATAGATATCAGTTGATAGCCTGATATATACATTTGATAGCCTGATATATATATATATATATATATATATAGACTGATATATACATTTGATAGCCTTATATATATATATATATATATATATATATATACTATAGTCATCTGCAGACAGATCTGTTTTGCTGTATCACAGCTCATCAGTACGGCTTAGACTCCAATCGCTTCCTAACCCAGGATTGAAACCCAACCGAATCGGCGTCAGTCGGCGATTCTACCCCTAGGCCACGAGTGTCCGGTAGAAGAAGGCAGGCTTTTTTAGCGTGCATAAACACGCCCAATAGCTAGAGTGCTCCAATTCATTATCAAATGAACGATGCGTATATACTGGAGTAGCTACTGTTTACAAAGTTTCCCACTCTTCCAGAGTGCTCAATCAGGGTTTGAGAGTGTAAATACTATAGTATATATATATATATATATATATATATATATATACAGTTGATAGCCTGATATATATTTTTGATATATACATATCAGTTCATAGCCTGATATATACATTTTTGTGTGGTTATCCATGAGGATTTCTTTCTTTGGTTTGCTCTGTTTTTTTGCTTTTTTTTTTTACTCGAGAGGCTAGTGTTTATTCTTTTAACCTCTTTTTTTTTTTACTATGTGATATCTTTAGTTTGTTTTAGTGAAGTTTAATGATTTTGAGAAGATGCATCTTTCTTCTTCCTCTCTTACCTTATGTTCTTTTTGTTCATTTCTTTTTGTATCTACGACCTCCATTGTTCCAGATTTGTTATTTATATTTCTAGTTTTTGGGTTTGATCTGTCTCTTCTTTCTGTTTTGTTTTTATTTTGTTTTTTCTCCTGTTTTTGAAAGGATTGGTGATATGTTTCATCTATTTGTTGATTTCGGTTATCTATCTCCATTTCTTCAAAGAGATTTAATTTGTTTTTCGTTGGAAATTCTCTCTTTTGTTTGGTTGTTCCGGTCTTCTTTGCTGATGTCCTAGATTCATAATTTATGGATTTCATTGGTTGGCTTTTAAATTTTTGATAGCTTTGTTCTTCAATGAATTTGTTTTTTTTTTAGGAGAGATTTGGGCTTGAGATGAAGTTAGTGTTTTATTTTGGTTTCATTCTTACCTCTGATTTAGCTTTCTCCATTTTCCAAAAGTGTGTTATTTTTAGATTTTTTGAAAGTTTATCCATTCATTTGGTTTTAGGTGTATTAACTTTTCTATTAATTTGTTGTATTTGTCCATTTGGTGAGAATTATTTTGGTTTGTTTTTTCTTCTATTTTTGCATATGACTGATTTTTCATATTTTTTTTTTTTAATCCTATCACCCCACTGAACAAGGCGGTAACGCCACTGATGCGCAGGGGGCTACGTGAATAGTGAAAAGATTGAAAAAGAGAAAGCCAGAAACCACATCCTAAACAGGGAACAAGGGATGAGCCTCTTAACCTGTTCAATAGACGTGGGTGGAGTGTGAACCGGGCGATAGATATCTAGCTACTCCAATTGAAAAAAAAAAAAAAAAAGAAACCAAAGTGAGAAGATTGGAAAAGAGAAAGCCGAAAACTTGGATTGTAATTGCTTGTAAAATTACATATATTATGAATATAAAATCAAATTATCTCTTAGAATGTTAGCGTCATTTTGTAATAGTGAATCACAAAATGTCAAGAGTTTCTTAAAATGGTTTTTTTGTTATACTTGCATTTAAAAGACGAAATTAAAATGTTTACAGAATTTTACTTTGCACTTTACCTCAAATAATAAATTCCTTCTGATGCTTTATTGTTTATGTTTGTTTATTGAAGCCTAACTTTGTATATGTTCCATACTTTCGGCCTTGTTTGTACCTAGTTTAACAACTACTCAAAAGCTAAAAAACTTACACTGTAAGCCACAAGCCCTCCTGACAATAATAATGTTTGGAAACACAATCTCTACACTCTAGACACCTATTTAGTTTGGGATGTGAGTGTGTGCACAGAAGTGGTTGGAGAATTAATTAACTAAGCCTAAGTTTAATAGGCCCAGCAATGTTGACGACCACTTTTTGGATAAAACTCAGCCATCTCCGCCAAGGAAAAGAAGATGGAATCATATTCATCAGGGTTGAGATATTTACCCTTCTCCCCCACCGAAGAGAGATGTAACACACTGTCGGTTTTTAACGTGGGGAACCTGAGCGCGTATGCCCAGGCAGTTGGTCAAAGATTACCTATCCTAACTGGGCACCAAACTGGCCTTATCTGGTCATTTTCCTCCCAGCCAAAAGGCCGAGCGACGCGACCAGCTGCAACGCATCCACTTCTGTCCTTTTCATGACAAATTGACCCAAATTTTCAATTAGTTTCCTTGCTTCTGAGAATGGAATGCTTCTTTTATGTTTTATCCCTAAAATTTCTTTTTCTTTCTTCCAGAGTTTACAGGAATTAGAGAATGTTGGGTGGTTTCCTTGATAGTATATTCATTTAATTTCTTCATCGCATTCTTCCTTATCATGATCTCCATCTTTTGAGCTACACTTTGCACATGTAGATAACCCTCTGCATATGTCTCTATGACGCCCGAATTTTTGACATCTAAATCATCTCAGAGGGACTGGAATGTATACTTCCACAGGTTCTATGTTGTAATCAATTTTGATTTTTTGGGGAGTTTTGGTTGTATTAAGAGTAAAGATATATGTATTTGTTTGTATTTTTTCATTTTTTTTTTCCTTATGAAAATTCTTTTGTATTCAATGACTCCTTAATTGCTCGTTTCATTCAGTATTTCTTCTGGGGAGGCAAGAGATAACTCACTGCTTCTTACTACTTCTTTAGATTGGTTTAGTTTTTTATGAGGGGACACTCTGACATTTATGTCGTGAAAAGTTTTCATTTTTTTATTTTTCATTTTGGTTTTTTTGTTTCTATTTTTATCATTAGATTACCATCTCTCATTTTCTTTACAGTTTTTGGTTTTATGTAATTAGATAATTTTTTTTCTATTAAGAAAGGAGATTGTTTAGACCTGGGTTTATTGCCTAGGGATTCTATTACATAGAATCTAGGGAATTTTGTGTCAATTTCTGTTTCATTTTCATTGTCCGACAGTGATCTTTTGAGTTTTTTATTTTGATTCATAAATTTTTGTTTTCATTGTCTGTGCTTCCCAAAGATCTTGGAGCTATTTTTTGGGACCTATTAAGGGTGAAACCCAATCGCCTTAACAGATCAGGGCTACACAGGACAGTCTACTTGTTTACGTGAGAGACTCTGAGCATGCATGATCATGTTTATAACACTGCCCCAATCTACAGTGAATAGGTAACTGATTTCCAGCCATGTCTGAGTTTGTTTTTCTCACAAAAACAATTGACCCTCAGCCAGCACTTTCTAACGCTTATATATTTGGTCAAGGTATTACATGTTGTTTTCTATGAGTCTTTGCCAATTACCAATTATTGCTTTTTGTATATTCTGTTTTTTTTTTGGTTTTTCTTTTTGGTATTTTGGGGGGGGGGGTTGTAGTAGGCATTAGGACTTGACCTGACCAACTGATTGATTGGGTTAAGCTATTCTGACCGCCTGTCTAGTCCAGGTAAGAGCCAAAGTGGCGTTTTAAGGATTGAAATTTTTTAACCCTAACCCTCAACTACCAAGATCCCATTCCCAGACATCACGATTTGCCACCCACAGCCAACAGGTGGCCCCATTAAGGGACTTTTACCCTCTGCAGAGGTGCAGTCGGCATATTCTGAAGCTCCACCAACAGGGCTATGTCCAGCATTTGATGCCATATTAAAGAACAGACATCACATAAAATCCAGTACTATCTTCTCTGTTTTTGGCAAAATTTTCCTCTCTCAATACTCTAGTCAGCTTCTGGAATGCATCCTTGGCCATGCCAATATGTCTTTGGATCTCAGTGTTGCATTTACTGTCTGTTAAAACACTTCCCAGGTATTTAAATTTCTGTACCTGCTTGATTTTAGTATCCCCAGCCTGTAGTTGGCATTTTGGGCTCCTTTATTTACGAATGACCATGCATTCAGTTTTCTTGTAGTTTATTTGTAATACTTTATTTCCAATTTCCTTCACTACCATCTGTAGGAGGTCTTGCAGTTTCTTCCTATATGCCAGTGAATACTGGATAATCTCTTCAATGATGAAGGAAAGACTTGGAGCAACCAAAATGTAGTTCTACAAAAGGATGCTGAGGATAACATTGACCAAGTATGTGAGCAACAACAAGGTTTTGAAAGAATGGAAACAAAAAAGAAACTTATACTTAATATCAGGAAGAGATAGCTGAAGTTTATGTAATGAGGAAAGAAAGCTTGGAGTATCTGATACTCACAAGATAGACAGCAGGAAAGAGTGACTGGGGAAAGCAATGCACAACATACTTGATGGGCTTGAACAAGTGGATGGCAGAGCATGGTTTGGAAGAAATACCAAGAGAAAAGGCATTAAATCCTAAAATTATGCCAATTATTTTATAACTTCTATTTTTCATGACACAAACACCTTTTTACAACCACTACAGTAACTTCTACACAGATTGACCAACCTACTTTAATTTCTATATGACCCATTAAGAAAACAAAATCTTTAATAATTCCACCCCTATGTATGTTTGTTAAATGGCCAACATTTTCATATTAGCATAAAGCTAATTTTCCTCAGTTATTATTATAAAAATACCACTAGCAAAAATGCTTGTCCCTACAAAAGCAAATGTTTTCACATACAAAATTTGATGGTGACCTTAATGTCAACTTTTATATTTACATACGCTCTATCATTGATGCTGAGCACTCTTACCCACAAATATAGCATAACTTAAAATTATATTTTAATCATATGTATCTGGGTTTACCTGACAATCGAAATGTCCAGGTGCTTCTGCTGAAAACACAAGAGGAAGTTCAACACACTCGGAAGAAATATCGACACCTGAAATTGAGAGTAAAGAATAAAAAAGGTAAATTATTATTAAATGAAAAGTTACTTAAGTAATTTGAGGAACTAACTTTGAAAAAATGAAAAAAATGACTACATTTTTTATTGTTTCCTTTCAAATAGTTTACAGAAACATCACAAAGAACACTGCTCGTAAAAAGTAGTGGCTAAGTCTAATAATTTTTTATTCTTTCACATTCATTGAGCTTTAAAGTAGAATATCACATACACACGTGTGCAAGGGTACACTTGAATAAATAATGACATTTCTAAAGCAAATCCTTTCAATTTTTCTGATTATTTCTTTCTTATCAGTCAGACATATTGAAATTCTATGGGAGCTGCTAACTCTATTATGTGCAAAAGATTTTTTTACCTTTTACTTCTGCTTATAAATGCAGGTTTCCAAGTAAACTTGACTTGATAAAGTCTCTCAAGGAAGAAAACACTTTGTCTTAATCCTGAAGCTCTACTCTTCTCTCACCTTTTTGTGTCTTATTCATTCCCTTATCCATTCCACTCACATTCCCATCATGAAATCTGGTTTCAATCTCACCATGGCTGAGGTGATTGCTTGATAATAAGAGAAGATCCTAACATCCAAAACAGTTAAAAAAGGAAAGCATACCTTTTTGTCCAACTTCAAGATCACATTTGTAGATGCATAAAAAACAATGATATATTGAACATCCACATGTCATGTATCCTTGAAAAAAATCTAGCCTCTGCCACACTTTGGTAAAGCCTAATGAAACCTCTTGTCAAGATTTAAAATTAATTCTGAAACACCAAAATGGAAATACTTACCTGACTGATTGATAAGAAGTGGAATCCGCAAAGTCTTTGGTGCAGAGAAATATTTGGATTCTAGTTCAATGGTAAAATCTTGGTATGGATGTACATTTCGCTGTAATGATGTATGATATAAATGAAGAAAATAAAACAATACTTTAAGGTGAGAAATACTGGAAGTACAAATATATCTGTGTATGTGTGTGTGTGTGCATAAATAAGTATATATGTGTATACACATAGATACACTTCGATAAATAAATATTTATCAGGTGTTAATAGAACAGTGCTCAATGTAATATGACAGAGTTTTTAGGTATATATTAATAAATATACATATTATCCTATGTCTAACGCACTTTACTTGTAAAATAATGGGTGTCTGTATATATATATATATATATATATATATATATATATATATATGAACAGAAGTAGTAGGAGGATTTGAACAGTTATTAAGTAATTCATGAATTACTTCATAATATATATATATATATATATATATATATAATCATGAACTTAATCACAGTAAGTCAATACTAATAATAACAGACTAAACATCTGAAAATAATGCTAACTTAACAGTAACATAAACCTTCTTGTAACCCAGCGAGAACTACCTCGTAGGTTAAATAAAGGGGGAGAAAAAAAGAAACAAACAGCGCACAAGAACAATACGTCTAGTACCCGTTTGAAAGAAAAAAAAAACCAAGACGAAACCTTAACAGCAAAGTGCTCGATACGAAAGTACGAAAGTAGAGCGAGAATACAACTACAAAAAACCTAGAAGTAAGCCACCACCTACCGTGATTTCACACGGTTCTTCAGGTTACCCTAGGTTTTTTTGTATTGTGTGTGTGTATATATATATACATACACATGGGCATGTGTCTGAGTGGTTAGAAGGTTCGTTTTCTGGCCATGAAGCACATGTTTGAACCTCACCAAGGTTGATTTGACAGGAAGGTGACTTCTTGATGTTATCTCTCTGGAGGAGGTAAACCCTAACATGCAACACCTTTGAAAAGTGCCTGAAAACCATACCATGGATTGACCCAAGCCTTATGAGTGAAATTAGGTAGATGACTTCCTTTGAGGAGTCGTCAATCATTGTGCTAGCTCGGTCACAAGTCATTGTGACTGAAAGTTTGAACATCTTGTTCTTGTTCAGACTGTTCTTCACGCTGGAT
Organism: Ascarosepion bandense; assembly: GCA_037127315.1. Lineage (NCBI taxonomy): Eukaryota > Metazoa > Mollusca > Cephalopoda > Sepiida > Sepiidae > Ascarosepion > Ascarosepion bandense. The sequence goes on along the minus strand of JBBBDQ010001395.1, from coordinate 1,057,294 downwards.
AACATGCTCTCTTCCAGAAACTGTAACTAAAGATCACTCAGCATAGTTGCAGGTGGGCTCTGTGGGTGTTAAACACAAGTGTACCTGAGCAGGCGCCTGCAATAAGGATTAGCTAGTTGCCCTGGGAGACGGGTATCTTCAAATACAAGTAGCCAGCCATTATATATATATTAATATAGATAGGTGTGAGTTTCACACTCTTGCGGTCGTCAGACAAGTGTGTCTGATGATCGCAAGAGCGTGAAACCCAGTGTTACAAACTCACACCTATCTATATGAATATGTTTGCTCTATCACTGATATTGTGCACTTTTAAATAAGTACCACGCATATATAATATATAAATAATATAATATATATAACAAATTGCATATATATATATATTGATATTTATAATTATATACATACACTTTTCACATATATATATATATATATATATATATTGATATTTATAATTATATACACACACTTTTCACACACACACACACACATATATATATATATATATATATATATATATATATATTGATATTTATAATTATATACATACACTTTCCATATATATATATATATATATATACATATGACACATACACACAGGAAAAAGAACCTTCAGATATTAGAGGCTATCTACATTAAATTAAAAAGCAATTCACACTCAATAAAATCACATTTTAATCGAGTCACAACACATTACATTGCAGTTAGACATATGGTTCTGTTAACATTTCAATCTCTCATGTGATGTGACATCATAGAACTGCATTAAAAATTTACAACCTGCGTCTGCTATTCAGTGACTGTTATTGTCACATAGCAATGTTTTATGTCAAAACAAGATAATATCATCTTTGATGGTGGATGTCTTTATGTTAACATCCCTATAACCTCTCTGAAAAGATGGCTCATGTGAGCCAAAAGCCTAGAAGCAGCATAATAAAAAAATATCCAAAATTTGGACAATTTTTGTCTTTATTTTCACCTGAAATTAAAGCCAAAATATGATATTTAGAATGGCTCATGATTAAACATAATAGGCATTCATTGTCTGTTATATTTAACAATATATGTTTAAAAATTATCTGCTGTCTCGGTACACTAAATATATATATATATATATATATAAACACACACACATGGTTGTGTGGGTATATATCTTGATTCTACTGTTGACATGTTCCTCCAATTGCTACACTTGACTGGCAAAAGTGAACTTTCCCTTCTTTACTACTTATAAACTCAGTTTCATAACACCCAAACCCAAAGGAAAAAAAAATTCTGGCTCATGCCTCTTTACTTCCTGTTTTTTTTTTAATGTTCTGATAAATCGAAAACATTTTTAATTTGCACTTTGAGGAGATGTGTACCTAAAAAATATCCAACAAAAAAAAATTATGTTTTATGACAGCTTTAGATGATGTGTCAAGTTTTTTTTTTGATCTTGATAATGACCATTGATCCTTCTGTATGTGTAATATAACAATCTGGCCCCACCCGAGAAAGGCTGATGCAAGCGGGGGTGTTTCCGGTCGTTGAAAGGAACGGATGTTTGTTTGACCTTATTTCCGGCAGTAGCGGAAATGGTTACAGAGGCAAACAGAACAGGTGTCTCTGAGAATTACGTGGGTGTGCGTGGGCGAGGCAAAATCCGGAAGTCCCGGTTTGGAGATTATAAAAAGACCTCGGCGCACGGATTTCACCAGACAGACAGCCAGACAGACCAGAGTAGCAGTAGAGGAGCGACAGAGATCGGCCGGTGAAGAGAGACACTCCCGTCAACCCTTAGAAGCGCGCTCTCTCACTCTCTGTTCCCTAGGCTACACGGTTCATCGTCATTAATAAAAATATAACTTATATTTTTATATATATGCGTGTTTGTTGTTTATTGATATACAACATATGAATCTATCTCTTTAATAGTTCATATCATTCATATAAGTAGCTAAAAAAAGGTGAGAATGATTAAATAAGAAATGAGCTTAAACATTTTAGTATTTCACTATTTAGTGCCATCAGATTTCTTAAATAATATAGAATAATACTGAAAACATCAGTTTATATTATTCGACATTGAAAATTTCTTATGAACCTAAATAGTGAAAAAGTAAATTTATTAGTATTTTTTCTGTTTCACACCTTATTAAAACACATACCCACACACACAGATATATATATATATATATATATACTATAGTCATCTGCAGACAGATCTGTTTCACTGTATTACAGCTCATCAGTATGGCTTAGACTCCGGTCGCTTCCTAACCCGACCAAATTGGCGTCAGTCGGCGATTCTACCCCTAGGCCACGAGCGTCCAGTAGAAGAAGGCAGGCTTTTTAGCGTGTTTTAAACACCCCCAATAGCTAGAGTGCTCCAATTCATTATCGAATGAGCGGTGCGTAAATGCCGGAGTAGCTACTGTTTACAAAGTCTACCACTCTTCCAGAGTGCTCAATCAGGGTGTGTGAGCATAAATATATATATATATATATATATATATATAAACTTGACCCCCATAAGGTGAACAAAGGTGATGAAATCCCAGTCATTGTCCTGAAGAAATGTGCCCCTGAACTCTTCTTTATCCACTCTAAACTCTATAATTACTGCCTCTCTGCTACCTGTTTTCCTGCATGCTGGAAGTCCTCTTCTGTGGTTCCTGTATTTAAGAACTCATGGAAACTCAAGGATACATCCAATTATCACCCTATCACCCTCCTACCAATTTTCTTACTGCCCATAAACTATTCTCAGACAAACAGTATGGCTTCTGCTTTGCCAGATCTACTGTCGATATGCTAACGACCATCACCGAGTACATATACCATGCCCTAGGTAAGTCCTGTGAAGCTCAAGCTGTTGCCCTAGATATCTCCAAAGCTTTTGATAGGGTTTGGCATGCTGACCTTCTGTGCAAGCTGTGGGGTTATGGTATCACTGAACGCTTGCTTGATTTGATCCAATCTTTTCTATCAAACTGCATAATGAAGGTTGTCTTGAATGGGCATGCCTCCACATCCTACCACACAAACACTGGTGTCCCCCCAGAGCTCTATACTAGGCTAAATGCTCTTTCTGATTTTCATAAACAACCTCCCAGACATGATCAAATCAAAACAAGTAGGCATCTTTGGTGATGACACTACCATTTACTCCTGTCTCAGTAAGAGATCTGGCAAGGTAGCCAACGATGACCTTGCTAGTTGTTGAGAAGGACCTCCACTCTGTAGTAGACTGGGGCAAGAAATGGCTTGTAAATTATAATGCTTCCAAAATGAAGCTGCTATCTGTCAACCACCACAAGCAGCCCTTCCTACCCACATCAGTGATTCTCCTTGAAACACTGCACCTCCTCGGTCTCACCCTCTCTTCCGACCTAAAGTGGAACCATTACATTGAATCAATAGCTAAATTGACAGCTAGGAAGGTTGGGTCACTGTGTCAGGCCAGGAAGTTTTTCCCACCTGAATCTATCTTGCACATATACAAATCAGCCATCCAAACTTGCATTGAATACTGTTGTCATATCTGGTTAGATACCTCTGCTATTTATCTTAGGGTTCCTGACAGGCTCCAAATGAGAATCTGTAATGTGATTAATCCTGACCTGGCAACCCAACTCCAGCCACTTTCTCACTGGTTGGATGTGGCTTCCCCCTGTCTATTCTACAGATGTTTGAATAGCTTCGGCTCCAATGAGCTTAGCTCACTGATGCCCCCTCCACAAAAATTTACTCAAACAACCAGACTGGCAATAAGATAAATCAATTAAATGCAGCTTCCACTTCTACTCCATCAGCTTCTTTTTCCACCCCTCCTGCCTGTGGAACTCCCTTCCATATACTTGCTTTCATGATAACTACAGTCTCCGGGAATTTAAATGCAACATCATTTCCCATCTCTTGTCCACTTGACTCCATTCCTTTTTTCATCCTTCCCCCATCACCTCATGTATCTTGTTCTTTTCCTTTCTCACTCTACCCTTGCAACTCTCTTCACACTATTATTCCCACCCTTCTCTTGCTCTTTCTCTGACACCCCATATAACTGCTTTGTCTTTCTTTTCACTCTCCTCCTGCCTAAACTTTCAGTTTTCTCTTTATAGTATTCCCGCCTTAATTGGTGTGAAACGATTAAAAAAAATATATATATATATATATTGGGATGCAAAATATTCATCTTTCATTGAACACTCTTGACAAGGAAGATTTTATTAATTTTTCCAGCATTCTCTCATTTTTCTGTTTTTCTGTTTGATATGCAGTGCCTCTCTAATAGTGAGATGTTTTTGATATTTTTGATTTATAAAGTTTTTTTGTATTTTAAACCTGAATTTTCCTTCAGGTTTTTGTAAATTAAGGGTTAATAAATGTTTGGTCAGTGACATGTAAGAGGTAGTCAGTAAGTTAAAGGCTATATGTGAGACTCTTAGGTAATCATGTCCCTTTTGAAACATGACTGACTGGACAGAAGATTTTCTCACAGTAGGTTGCCATTACTTTTTCTAGTAGACTGGTTGCCAACCATAGCTGTAGAACCCACTTTATCCTGCTATTTAACCCATAGCTGAAGGGAGAAGAGACATTAATACCTTTTCCAAAGATACTTGCACATAAGAGGTACTAGTGTATTCAATGTAGGTATGATTTATGACTCAAAACTCTCTTGTACTAGGGATTGAAATTCATACACTATATTAGTCATCACTAGTTTAGATTTAATTAGATTATTTTAATGAATAACTACAAGTTTTGTGGACTTCCATTTTCTCTAATACATTTTAAATTTTACATGTTTTTGAGGAATTATGGCAGAAATATAGTGTTTAATAATTTTTCAGATGGTGAATTTGTCCAACTTATAATTATTGTGCATCTAGTTGCAGTAAAATATTTTGATGTTTTGTTGTGTGCTATTTTAATACTGAAATTGTAAATTTTTTGGAAGGATAATTTTATTTGTTTATCAATGATGTAGTTGAAAAAATTTGCTGACTATTTGTTTTATGTGCTTTAGTTTTCAAATATATATATATATATTTATATATATATTGTATATTTGGACAGCAATCTCTCATTTATGCAGAGTTCATTGAAAATGACAAACAAGATATTGTGGTTAAGGTTTTATGTAATTTTTCATGTGATCTTATATTTTCTTTTAGGGGCATAAATAATATAAAACTTGTTTGAATGTTTTGTTTATCTGAGCACTTCTGGCAATACTTTTATCTCTTATCGAGTATAGATTTTATTTTATGCATAACAGAATGCATGTAGTGTTATATATGTAGAGTCATGTGTTAAGTTTCATGTTCTGAACATGGTAAGCATGTTGTTATGTTCATAGTTAATATTACTGAACATTCGTTCATTTTTTTAATTAATTATGCTTTCATTATTTTTAGGCTTCTTTACATGTAGATGATACTATGTTATTTGTGTTGCCAACAAGTATGTTACAGATAGAGTTTGATAGGTCTCCATGCAGGTCTAAATGAGATCGAATTGAGCTTTGTTCTGCAAGATGCAAGGTGAGTCTTCAAGTCAAATTCATAGCTGTGTGGTGGATAAAATTATTTATGAAATTGGGTTCTTGATCTTGTTAAGAAAATATCAGATGCATATTTTCCTAACAAGATTTCTTGTTTATTCAGGCCAACAGATGTAAATAAATATATTGTTTATTTATTAAAAAGAAAAAACAAAACAAAAAAAACAAATCACTGACTCAAATATTAGTATCCATTAAAAATAATGATTAAACAAATAATATATATTTACTGGAAATGAAACAGTGTGGTTCATGAGTTGAATGTACAGTTCTGCTGCCCGGGCACTACTATCCAGAGTTCCAGTCAAAGAACGGCGTGCATATTCCAAATCAGACATAAGCTGCAAAATAATAATAAATGAGTAAAAAATTAAATAAAATGGAAGAAAGAAACTTAATATATAGAACTTAATGTTCATGTATGTGTCTACTAAAAATACTAAAACTTAATCTCATAAATAAATTTCATCAAACAAGCCAGATTAAAATATGTTGTCGTGATACAGAGCAAAAGTGATGGACCAGATGTTTGCACCCTCACAACCAAAAAGCAAATAACCAAAAGTCGTCGCTGCGCAGCTGGATTTGAGCAGATGTTCCAGTTGAAAACTAAAAGTTAATTAAATATAAAATTTCCAGTTCACGCAAATTTTATTTATCAGCCAATTGGAAGCCCAGAATCAAATACAAGTGTGAAATCCAAAATGATCTGCTGCGATCCAAAAAGAAGAAACAACAGACAAACTGAGGCAGACTGACTCAAGAGAGAGGAGTGTAATTAGTATCCCACTTGACCCAAGTCAAGCAGCTTATTATATTAGCCTCCCTTCCCTCTCCTCTTACCATTCGCTGTCTCAAAACTAGTTACTGACCTAAGGAGCAAATACGTCAAAGACATTCCTTACTTACAACGCTCCCACATTCCTAAGCATTAATTCTCTTTGCAGCATTTTATTGCCATGAACATTTTAACCTCCGTTGGACCTATACTTCAAGTATTACTCTAATTGTAAAAACCTTAATTGATATGAGTATATATAAAATGTTATTTTTCAACTCAATTTGCTTTTCTTGATTTATAATCATTTTATGACTTATAGTGGGCTATCTACAACAAGGCCAAATTCCGTTAATCTTCAACAATATACAACTACCCTTCACTAGATCGGACTCCCACTATAAACAGGTAAAGAATGGATAACCCGCTATAATGTCACTTTCTTAAATAAAAATAATGTATCAGCCACTTTTAATCAATGTAATCAAACTGAATGCAAACAGCACAAAGGCACAAGGCATTGCAAACAAGGGTCTGAACATAGTTCTTTATTTATGTGTCATGTCTCCTCAGGATATAAGTGATTATGGCCTTTCATGTCTCCCTATTCCTGGTGGCTTTTAGCAAGCTTTCTCCTGTTACTCCACTCAAACCCTGCTCTGTTATCCACCTGCTTAGGCTTGTCAAATGTTATCTACTGCTTTCCCCTGTCTCTCTTTCTCACTATCTGACTTGTGAGTATCAGATTCTCCAAGCCTTCTTTCATCATTACATGTCTCAGGAACTTAAGGTGTCTTTTCCTGGTGATCAGTATTAATTTCCTTTTTGTTCCCATCCTTTCTGAAATCTCATCATTGCTCATATGCTCAATTCATGATATCTGCAGCATCTCTTTGTGGAACTAAATTTCAGTTGTTTCAAGTTTTTTCTTCATCTTTGATGATATTGTCCAGCATTTGCTGCTATACCAAAGAACAGACATCACACAGCAATCCAGTATGCTCTTTTTTGTTTCCAACAAAATTTTCCTGTCGCTTAATACTCTGCTCAGCTTCTGGAATGCATCCTTTGCCATGCCAATTTACTTTCAGATCTCAATGTCACACTTTCCCTCTTCAGTTAGAACACTTCCAAACGACTTAAATTTTTGTACTTGCTTGATTTTAGTATCCCCAACCTGTAATTGGCATTTTGGGCTTCTCTGTTTACTGATGCCATACATTCTGTTTTCTTGTAGTTTTTTGTAGTCCTTTCTTTCGACTGTCTTCATCTACATTTTTTAGGTCTTGTTTTTTGGATGTGCGTAGTGGTGCAGTGGATATCGGCTTGGAACAAGAAATTGGGGAGCCGAGTTCAAATTCCAGGTGAATTCATTGCATTCACTTATGCCCAAATACCCTTGGGAAAGGTATTAATCCATTTCTTCCTTCCAGTTATAGGTTAAATAACAGGACAGAATGGGTTCTATAGCGTTGGCTGGTAACCAATCTACCACAGAAAGCAATGGCAACCTACTGCAGGATAATCTTCTGCCCAGTCAGTCATGTCTCTTTTGAGACATATCGTCCAAGCGTGTTTCATGTATGGCACTTAACTGACTGAATTTTCATTCCCTGTCAGCTATCAACACTGTATCATCTGTGTATCTTTTGTTGTTCAGATTGTGGCAACTGATGTTAAATCCTGGCATAACTTCAAGGGTCCTCAGAATAGTCTCACTATAAAAGTTGAATAGATCTGGTGAAAAGACACATCCTAGTCTTACACCCCTTTCTATCTTTGTATATCTGCTGAATTTGTTTCCTGTCCATATGCAGATGGTTTGCTGTCAATAGAGGTTCTTGAGTACTCTAATATCTTTCCCAAATATGTTGAGGTTGCTGAGCGTTTCTATCAGTTCTTTGTGGCATACTATGTCAAACGCCTTGGCATAGTCTACAAGACACAGGTAAATGTCCTTTTTCATATGTATCACCCTTTCTGATAGCATCCAAAGCATAAATATTGAATTTCTTTTCCAGTGTCCTTGACAAAACTGCACTGTTCTAGCCTTGTTTAGACTGTTGATCATATAAAATTATGCACTCTCTGGATTGTTTTGGTTTCAGTGGGAGCAACCAAAATCAGATATTATCAGAACCATATAAGATATAAACAGATATCTTTTAGTTAACTTGAGTATAAATCTACAAGAATATATGTATGTTTGTAAATTATTTTCAGATAGAAACAAATTGAATAAAACTACAAAAGGAAAAGTTATTCTTAGCCAACACCTTTTGTCCTTTGAGATCATAATAAAGGCTGGAGCATACAGTGGCCGAAATATTGTAAAAGTGACAACAAAGATAAAGACAATAGTCCGAATAGTGTAAGTAAAGCATAGACAATGTGTCAAACAGTTTAGAAAAGAGAAAAAATCAATGAAAATCACCAGATGACCTGCTCTTTGAACGTGTTGAGTTGTATTTTGCATTGTGCCTGACAAATTTAGCCTTGTGCCAGATCGCTGTGATTCTATGTAGTATGTCTTTTTAAGACTTGGGCAATCATAGCTCTTCACAACTTCCTGAATTTAATCGTTCTTAGTAAGTTTTATCTTTTTTTTTATCCCACCCAGTGACTGTTCTGATATCCATTTACTCGAGCTCGTTTACTAGGTTACACAAAATTTCCTTCTGTTCTCTTACCTTAAATATATCCTGTGAGTGTCAAATTCTCCAAGCTCTTTTCATCATTATTCATCTTAGAAATGTCAACCATCTCTTTCTGATTTTAGATAAGCATCCTTTTGTTTCTCATTTTCCTTAAAACTTTCTTGTTACTCACATATTTAGTCCATAGTATTCTCAAACACTTCTATAGCCTCTTCTTCATCTCTGAGTATATAGTTCTGTATTCCCTCGGACATATAGTAAAACTCATATTACATAGCAGTTCATTATTCTTTACATAATACTTCTGCTATTCCAATATGTTTTCAGATTTTGGTGTCACTTTTTCTGTCCTCTGTTAAAATACTTCAGAGATATTTACATTTTCGTACTTGGCTTGATTTTGTTATCTCTAATTAATACTTTCTATCAGGAAAAGTTTCTGTGACATGAGAAAAGAGAGCTTGGAGAATCTGATACTCATGGGATGGATAGCAGGAAAGAGAGACAAGAAAGTGATGCATGACATACTTGATGGGCTCGAGCAGAGTTTGGGAGGGGTAACAGGAGGAGGGGTGAGTAAGTAAGTTTTGTTTAACGGCATATCAACCTCAAAAAGGTGGGGTCTTAAGGTAATTTTTTTAATGTTCATTTATAGCGAGAAGGTTGATTTAGATTTTGATGAAAAGTCTTTATATTTTTTTAATTTTAGGAAACTGAAGATGTCTTCTAGTTTTGTATTAAAAATGTATTGGTGTTAATGTTTTTTAACTTCAAAAATGTGTTGATAAAATTTTTTTCTTCAAAATGTATATTTTTCTATGAAAATCTATTTTTATGTATACATTTCTATAAAGTCTATTTTTATACTTTCATTATGTTTTGATTCCAGTTTGGGGGTTAACTAATTGCCCATAACGAACATGTGCTACTACTCCGGTTCAAAATGAACCTGGGAATAGCAATGGAGTGATGGTTCCATGCACCTTACAACCTCCCACTCAGAGGCCTTGCTGTCAGATGCAGTGTACCGTCATACCCAAGACTGAGAGGATGAGTGTTAAGAGCTACAAGAAATAGAGATATGGGGAAGGCCATGATTACTGAAGGGACACAGCACATACGAGAATTCACAGTTCACATCTTGAGCTCTTCCATTTGCTGATAATCATGCATTTTTGTCTTCTTACAAATGATGTTTAGTCTTTTCTTCTCACTTTCTTTAACTATTTTCTCTAAGAGTTCTTGCAGTTTCTTTTCTGTAGCTTATATTATTAAGATCGTGTCTGTCAATAATACTGATCAACATGATTTTTGGTGCCAACAGGCAAAAACGTTTTTTAGCTAATTTCATGATCAGTCAGTAAAACTCCATACGTGATACACGCTTGGGTGATCATGTCTCGAAAGAGACACAACTGACTGGGCAGAAGGTTATCTCGCAGTAGATTGCCATTACTTTCTGCGGTAGACTGGTTGCTGACCAAGGCTGTAGAACTCGATCTGTCTTGTTATTTAGCCCATAACTGGAGGAAAGAGACGGATTAATACCTTTCCCAAGGGTATTTGCGCATAAGTGAATGCAAGGAATTCAAGTGGAGTTTCATGGTACCGATTCCTAAAGTGACCTTAGGTCTTCATTTTTAGCTACAATTCGTGATGTACTAAAATTACTCATTTTTGGGAAAAATATCAATTTCTGATCTTGTCAGATTGCAACATTTAGTTAATAAAGGTCATAGAAACCCATCAATTTTCAGGTTAGCCTAGCAATTTCTGTCAGCCACCTGAAATAAACATTTTTTATAAATAAGAAAAAAAGTGTTCTTGAGTCAAAAATTTAAAAATAAAAGTAACAAATTTTTCAATTTATCACTAAAATTTAAATTAACTGATAAACTTTATCAGTAATATGCTAATATGAGTATTAAGGTTCATTTTTTACATAGCCATCTAGATAATTTTTGGATAATTGCAGTAATGTGAGTGATGAGTAAGGATAAAGATTCCATCAGGATTTCAAAACAATGAAAGAGCGCCACCAGGGATGGTGGAGTAAACAAATCATGGCTGACTACTGCTCAAGTATCAAAAGAAACTTAAATAACATTGAACATCATGAAAGAATATTTTTACTATAATTCTTATGTTCAAGAAAGTTTTATTTCTGCTGTTCATTTATTAAATGATTTGTTAAAAATAATTGTTAGTCTTGGTATATAAAATGATGTTATTTTTAAAGACTTAGGGTCTGATGGTTATTGAACAAATGGTATTTCTCAATAAACAAACATATTTGTTGGCTTAAATATGAATTGAGAGGTTTCTATGATTTTACTTTGATAAATATTGACATCATATATACAGAAACACGGATGTGCGTTGTGGTACAGTGGATATTGACTCAGAACGAGAAATTGGGGAGCCGAGTTCGAATTCCAGTTGAATTCATTGCATTCACTTATGCGCAAATACCCTTGGGAAAGGTATTGATCCGTTTCTTCCTTCCAGTTATAGGTTAAATAACAGGACAGATTGGGTTCTATAGCCTTGGCTGGCAACCAGTCTACCGCAGAAAGCAATGTCAACCTACTGCAGGATAATATTCTGCCCAATCAGTCATGTCTCTTTCAAGACATGATCATCCAAGCATGTTTCACATGTGGCACTTAACTGACTGATATACAGAAAACAAATGAAAAAAAATGCGGTTTTTTTCCAAAAATGAGGTATTTCTGTACACTTCCAAACGACTTAAATTTTTGTACTTGCTTGATTTTAGTATCCCCAACCTGTAATTGGCATTTTGGGCTCCTCTGTTTACTGATACCATACATTCTGTTTTCTTGTGGTTTTTTGTAGTCCTTTCTTTCGACTGTCTTCATCTACATTTTTAGGTCTTGTTTTTTGGATGTGCGTTGTGGTGCAGTGGATATTGACTTCGAACGACAAGTCGGGGTACTGAGTTCAAATTCCAGTTGAATTCATTGCATTCACTTATGCCCAAATACCCTTGGGAAAGGTATTAATCCATTTCTTCCTTCCAGTTATAGGTTAAATAACAGGACAGATTGGGTTCTATAGCCTTGGCTGGCAACCAGTCTACCGCAGAAAGCAATGTCAACCTACTGCAGGATAATCTTCTGCCAGTCAGTCATGTCTCTTTCAAGACATGATCACCCAAGCATGTTTCACATGTGGCACTTAACTGACTGATATACACAAAACAAATGAAATTAAATGCTGTTTTTTTTTCAAAAATGAGGTATTTCTGTACCGTAAAAACGGTAGCTAATCAAATAAAATTACGGTCATTTTCAGATTAATCACCCTCAAATTAGCTAAAGTAGATGTTTGGTGTTTCAACACTATTTCAATTTTTTTTTTTTTTTTTTGGTTGACCAGTGTAAAAAATTCTTGTCAAGACTGCCTTACTGTAAAGGCTAAATAAGTTCAGTTAGAAAAAACATCCTTGTCTCATGTTCATTTCTATTGATGTATATTTACTGAATTCATTTTTTATCCACATGCAGGCAGTTTACACCAAGTATAAATTCTGGATTGTTCTAATATATTTGTCAAATCAATTTTCTTGAAAGATCATATAAATCTTTGGCTTGTATCTAATCAAATGATTTTTAGTTAGGTAATACTGTTCAGTGGGTCATAGGAAGTACGTTGTGGTGCAGTGGATATTGACTTGGAACGACAAGTTGGGGTACCGAGTTCAAATTCCAGTTGAATTCCTTGCATTCACTTATGCCCAAATACCCTTGGGAAAGGTATTAATCCATTTCTTCCTTCCAGTTATAGGTTAAATAACAGGACAGAATGGGTTCTATAGCCTTGGCTATCAACCAGTCTACTGCAGAATGCAATGGCAACCTACCATGGGATAATCTTCTGCCTAGTCAGTCATGTCTCTTTCAAGACATGATCGCCTAAAGCATGTATCACATATGGCACTTGACTGAGTGAATACTGTTCAATGGGTCCATCTATCCAGTGTGGTGAATTTGCTCTTCAATAGGTATCCAAATGCAGTGGTCTTATGCCATACTAAATTTTGTATATAACAATACAGGTGTAAATTATAAAATTAATTGCAGCTTCATATACTTTTCACACTCCCTCCTTGTTTTTTGAACAGGAACAGCATTTTATCCCTCATTTCTTGTTTAAGTTTGCATTCTGGGTACCTTCTTCTAAAGCCTTCTCATATTTTTTCTTCGCTCCCATTAACCATTAACATCTTAGGGGCATAATTGTTTTGCTTGGGGGTGAAATCATTAAACAAGGAAAGAAAATAAAAGAAAGTTTTTAATGAAAAATGCAATATAAAAAATTAGTAATGAAATTTAATTGATGCAAAATTATTAATGAAATTCATTTAATGCAGTTTTGAAAGAGGCTGAAATGCATACCAATTTGGCAACCTTATTCAAGGCTTTTTCTTTCGAGGTATTAATGATGGGTATCCAGAGGCTCTGATGAAGAGGGACACCCACTTCAGATCTCCAATAAATGGCATTTTTCTCATAGGACTGACTGGAATTTTCGATAGAATTACTGGGCAGTAAACTTTTATCTGGATCTACAAAATGAAAGAAATCTTATCCAAACAGAATTTTTATAGTGTATGTTCTGGTTTTAAGAGTTAAAACAGGACACTAGGGAATAAAAAACAAGTTTTCTTGCATTAGCAAATAGAGAAGAAACAACTGAAAAATCATTCAAAGAGAAAATCTAAAGCTTATTTATAAATGGAACTTTGTCTGTGTGTGTGTGTGTGTCCATGACCTATAGACTCTGAAACAGCTGAAATGATTTTCTTGAAAATTTACACAGTTGTACTATAAGCATCTGCAAGTCTCCTTAGCTAGGTTTTGTGTCAAGGTATTCTTGATAATCAGCCTCCTTCCGATCTTTGGCAAAGTTTTCAAAGCCATTATCAATGCCGAGGTGATTCAGCATCTCACAGACCACAGGCTTCTCTTGGACAAACAGTACGGTTTCTACTTCACCAGGTCTACTGCTGATATGCTAACGACCATTACCGAGTACATATACCAGGCTCTCAACAAGAATGGCGAAGCACGAACCATTGCCTTGGATATTGCCAAAGTGTTCAACAGAGTCTGGCATGCTGGCCTTTTATGCAAACTGTGGAGCTGTGGTATAACTGGACATTTGTTTGATCTAATCCAGTCATTCCTCTCTAACTACACAATGAAGGTAGTATTAAATGGACATGCCTCCTAAAACTACCATATGAACACTGGCATCCCTCAAGGCTCTATTCTAGGTCCCACACTCTTTCTGATCTACATTAATGATCTCCCAGATGCCATTAGATCCCAAGTAGGCATGTACGCCGATGACACCACAATTTACTCTTGCCTCAATCAAAAACCCAGTGTGGGCGACAAATTGAACCTCACTGCTGAGCTTGAGAGGGACCTCCAATTCATTGTGGACTGGGGGAGGAAATGGCTCGTGAATTTCAATGCTTCCAAAATGAAGCTGCTATCAATTAAACATCACAGACAATCGCATCTACCTCCCATTAGTTTGGAACAGGTTTGTCTTCCTGAGAGTAAAACACTACGCCTCTTTGACCTTACACTCTCGGTGGACCTCAAATGGAATGACTATATCGAATCCATTGCTACGTCCGCTGCTAAGAAGGTCGGTTTTCTGTGCAGGGCCAGTAAATTTTTCCGTCTGAATCTATCCTGGACATATATAAATCTACCATCCACCCATGTATTGAATACTGCTGCCACATCTGGTCGGGTGCCCCTGCTACTCTCTTTGGGCTTCTTGACAAAATACAACAGAGAATCTGTAACGTGATCGATCCTGACTTGGCGGACCGGCTGCAACCACTCTCTCACTGGCGTGACGTGGCTTCACTGTGCCTCTTCTATAAGTACTTTCACGGCTTCTGCTCCGATGAACTTAGGTCATTGGTGCCACCTAGGTATGAATTTACATGAGATATGAGATTAGCAACTAGGTCCCACCCTTTTACAGTGAAACAGATAAGATGTAACCATAATTTCTACTCCAACAGCTTCTTTTCTCGCATTTCCCGCCTATGGAATTCCCTTCCACATGCCTGCTTCCCCGACAGCTACAATCTCCAGGAGTTTAAATGTAAGGTCAATAGACACCTCCTAACACACTAGTTAAAAAGTCTGCCTCCTTCTACCAAGCACCCATAGCTCAGAGGTAGAATTGCCAACTGATGCCAATTTGGTCGGGTTTCAATCCTGGGTTAAAAGCAATCAGATGTCTAACTGTACTGATGAGTTGTGATACAACGAAACAGATCTGTCTGCAGATGACTATATATATATATATATATATATACACACACACACACACACACACACACACACTAATCATGTTTCTTGCTCTTGTGATCATAAGGTAACTAGAATAGCCAGAAAGTTACAGAAGTGAGAAATTCTAACAGTACTCTGAATCTTGTCTCCTTTTAGAGTGACAGTCAGTTAGTTGAGTGCCATGCAGGATACATGCTTGGACCTTCTGACTGGGCAGCAGGTTGCCATTACTTTCTGCGGTAGCCTGATTACCAACCAAGGATATAGAACCCAGTCTTTCATGGTATTTAACTCATAACTGGATGGAGAAGCCATTGATTAATAGCTTTTTCAAGGGTATTCGCGCATATGTGAATGCAACAAATTCAACTGGATTTTGAACTCAGCCCTCCAGTTTTTGGTTCCAAGCCAATATCCACTGCACCACAACACAATATCTACTAGGTAGCATAATTGCTTTGACTTGGTCATTTAGACATGGTGCATTGTATTGGTAGGTTTCTATCCTTTCTTCTCAGTTTATGTCTATTTTTCTTTTATTTCTCTCTTTTTTTCTGGATTTATTGTTTTTACTTTTTATCTTTTTTCCTTTTGAAGGTTTTGTGTTGGCTTTACCAATGATTTCTTTGGTTATAGCTTTATTTATATATATATTTGATCAATACTCGTAAGTAGATATTCTGTTTATAATCAGACAGTATAATATATTTATTTCTACCGGCCTGATTATTTATGATAAATTTTTGTTACGAAAATGTGTGTAATTCAGCAGGATTTGAACCTGCAACCCTTACCAACATAGGGGAAGCCATCAATTGATCTGGCACATCTCAACCACGAATGACCAATATTGTATGCTTACATTTGTTGATATTACAATACAATTCAGTGCAGAAATGGTTATTTACATGAATCGAAAATTGTGTTAAATAAGCTTGATTTGACTTTGTTTAGACTGTTGGTCATCCGTGGTTGAGAGGTCTAATTTCACCATTACCATTGCAGTTGGTTGGTTACTGTTGTAGAGGAACATCCTATCCTACCCTGGAATGGATATGGTCCGGTCTATAAAAGACTGTGGCTAGAACGAACTAGCACCATACGTCACTAGACGAGAGCATAAGTCACTAGACAGGAGCATATGTCACTAGACGAGCAGATACGTCACTAGACAGAAGCATACTTTACGAGACAGACACATAAGTCCTGGGCAGAGACATTTTCTACGTGATTGTTATACATGTTACTATTCGTTGGTGTTCTTGTACGTCTATTGGTTTATTGTACTGTGGTATAATAAATCTCTTATAATCCATCTTCAGTGTTAAGTATTATTCTTGCACTATTCTTTTCTCTGATTATCCCCTCCCAGGATATATCAGATACATTGTCCGTTAAGCTTAGTAATCAACTACAATATTTGACTTAATGTTTATGATTGAAATTGCTTGATACTTACCATCATTATCCTTTGTTACGAGCAAAGGAAAAGGGAGAGGCGTGGTCGCTGTGGCCCGAATCTCATAAACAAAATCGCCCAGTTTGCTGTTACTAAAAATGATACTGCACTGGATGGTCCCAATTGTAAATGGTAGGAACAAGATATTGATCTTCTGTTTCTTGTAAGCTTCAAAATATACTTTTTGTAAACGGCAATGGAATGACTTTACAAAGAAACTTCTGTCTGTAAAACAAAATGCAAACAATTAAACAATTGTATACGGTCTGGTTGAAAAAGAGAAAATGAAATATCAGATTTAAGAATTGAGTAAAAAAAAAAATAAAAAAATAAAATTTTCTGTGTTTAGTGGTTGATCAGTAGTAGCAAATGATCATAAAGGGAAACACAACAGCATTGGTTACTACTTGAGCAGGAAAAGAAGCTGACTGCTGCTATATTATAGTGTAGCACATAATTGCATTGCATGTAGAAAAATATGATAATATAATATTTCATGTGAAAATATATAATACTATAATATTGCATGTGAAAAAAAATGTAATCCTAAGTTTAGTAAAACAGAGCAAAAGAAATTATTAATAGTGGTATTATTAATTCTGGAGATTATTGGAAATCGCAATATGAATAGAGGAAAATAATCCAAATCGATGATAAAATCGTTTACTGTCAATGGCAATATGGGTTAAGTTGAAAAATATATATTACAAAATTTGTAAAATCTGAAAATATTGCTGAGAAGCGAATAAAAAAGGAAAGTACATTTTTGCAGTTGTATGCTATAGGTCAGGCGAGATCATCACTGGCTGCCATTGTGTAACTAAGAAAGACACCATTGGAAGCCTTGGGTTTTCACAGTTGGTGAAAGTGAAAAATAGCAGTAGTCAAAACATGACTGTTGAAAACTTTTGATGAGGTTAAAGAAGGTCAGATTCTTGATTCCCAAATTGGCTGGGAAAGGATTTGAAAACTTGAAAGAATAAATGATGTAATCAGGAAGAAGAAAAGAAATTACATCAATAGAAATATTTCTATTTCATTGGCTAAATGAAGGGAATAAAATCACTCCACCTCATGATGCAAACTGGGAGTAATCTCATTGGTTGAAGATTTGATTTGCATGGACACCCCATGTCCGTCATACACCCCCCCCCCCCCAAGAGAAAATCCTTGAGAAGATTTTTTTTTGAACTGTCAAAGCTTGAAAAAACTTGAAATCTCTAATTGGAGTGAACAAACATTACTCTCAAACAAAAACTTCCACTCTTTTGTAAGAATAGGAATTCAACGACTGTTATATTCTATTTCTGTTTGCTGTTTTTCTTTTTGTACATGAAGACTTTTCTGCAACATATCCAGGCATCATCGAATTTACTTATTTTTTTTGTGTTGTTTTTTTTATTAACCCAAGTGTGAATGCGTGTCTGGTCTGGTTTCAGGTGGTAACGATACAGCTAGCAGGATTTTTAACATACCTTCCTTAAGGTCAAAATTCACAGTGTGGGCAAGGAAAAACACCATTGTAAGAGACGACTCAAAGACCAGCTACTGTGAGGAGGCCATCATGACTAGCAACCCAAGAGCGTTATCATAACTAGTGCCATATTGACAGCATAAACCCTGACACAGGTTCCAGACCTCATCATAATAGTTTAGTAGTATTAAGGAAATAGTCACCAGTCAAAATAAGATAAAATTAAGATATAAGTTGTTTTTTTTTTTAATCGTTTCACCCCAAGCAAAGGCAATAACACCACTGATTCACAGGGGGCTACATGAGAGTAAAAGATTAGATGGGAGGAGAGTAAAGAGAAAGATAAACTAGTTACAAGGCATGTCAGAAAAGGGAGCAAGAAAAGGATAGGAATACAGGTGCGATGACAGTTGCAAAGGTAGAGAGAAAGGAAAGGATATACAGGGTGATGTAGAAAGAAATGGAGTCAAGTTGTTAAGAAATGGGTACTGACATTGAATTTAAATTCCTGGAGGATGTAGTCATCAGGAAAGCAAGAATATGGAAGCGAGTTCCACAGGCAGGAAGTGCTAGAAAAGAAGCTGCTGGAGTAGAATTGTTGGCTGCATTTGGTTGATCTAAATGTGAGTGGGTGGGACCCAATTACCAGTGACTTAAGTTCGTTGAAGCAGAAGCCATGTAAATATTTGTAGAACAGACAGAGAGAAGCCACATCTCGTTGGTGAGAAAGTGGCTGGAGTTGAGCTGCTAAGTTGATACATATCACATTACTGATTCTCCTTTAGAGCCTGTCAAGAACACTGAGATGAACAGCAGGGACGCCTGATCTTATATGACAGCCGTATTCCATGCATGGCTGGATAGTTGATTTGTATATATGCAAGATGGAAAAACATCCTGGCCCGACATTTTTTGACCCAACATTTTATACAGTGGATTTAGCTATTGACTCAATGTAATAGTTCCACTTGAGATAGGAAGAGAGGGTAAGGCAGAAGAGATGCAGTATATTGCTCTCAGGGAGACTCACTTGGTCCATGATTATTCGGTACAGGAGAGGTTGCCTGTGATGATTGACAAACAGCAGCTTTGTCTTAGACACATTGAAATTTATAAGCCACTTCTTTTCCCATTCCACCACTGAATGTAGATCCCTCTCAAGATCAGCAGTGAGATTATGTTTGTCCACCTCACCGGATTTCTTACTGATGCAGGAGTAAATTGTGGTGTCATCTGCATAGATGCCTACTTGGGACTTGATCATGTCTGAGAGATCAATTATAAAAATAAGGAAGAGCATCAGGCCTAGGATAGAGCCCTGAGGGCACCAGTTTGTACAGTAGGATGTGGAGGCATACCCATTTAAGATGACCTACTGACAAGTAGAGAAAAAAAATAAATCTATCACAAAAAAATGAATAAACAGTAGTGGAATCATTTCACTTAGAATCAGAATATTGAAATATTGAGGACACATAATGAGTAAGAAGGCATAGAAAAATTGTCAATTACAAGATAAATATAAATATAAAAGGGACAGAAGAAAATTTGAATAAGCTATCTAACAAGTTTGTGTAAATGATTGGCTGAACAGAGATCGGTTAGGGGTTAAAATGTGACAGACACAGATTAGAAGTACAAATTATAGGAAGTTGTGGAAAGCCATGGTCACTAACGTCCTGAAGGAAGATAGTACATAAAAGATGAAATTTCACATCATCTTTACAAGGAAAGGATAAAGAAAACTATCAACTTACTGTACTCTATATCCGAATTAGTTTCTGAGCCATGCTTGCATGTTGACCATCGCGTCACTCTACTGGGCAGAGTCTTTTTCTTTGCTGGATTAGGAGACAATCCTTCTACAATGCTGAGTGTAAATTCTCCACAGGTACTGAATGGACTCAGTATGTCGATGGGAATAGAAAGCAGCTCATAGCAAGGAGACTCAGCAGACAGCACACTCTACAAATTAACAGAAAAAACTGATGTATCATCATGCAAATATGTTCAGCAATTCATTCAGAATGTTTTTACAATGAGGATACACTTCTTGTGGAATACAGAAAAAGAATTATGGGAGACTGGTTTGATGAACTCCTTATATACTCTCTTCAAGGTTAGCTGTTAAGTTATGCCAACTTATTCTAATGCCCTCACTCTTCAGGATATTTTTGTTTTTTTCTGCTGAAACCCTGAAGAGTGAAGACATTACAATAAAGCCTTCACAAAACTTTCAAGTCAGCATGACTGAAATATCACTACTCTGCTAAGTGAGTAACTTCTCCATATTAATTCTATTAATGCTCTATCCTTATCTTGATATTCAGCACTTTATGACAAAAAAATCTACTTGCCTAAAATGCCTTTCTACCAGTAAACTACAGAAAAAAAAACTCTGGAAATTTGGCACTAAGCATCATCACAATTTAACACCATATATATATATATATATATATATATATATATATATATATATATGGTTAAATAAAAAGAAGAAAAGAGGAAAACTGTATTTAACTCGCTTACGTGTTTTGTTCTGTGATGGACTTTATCAAGGCAAAAAGATGAAATGAGCTTTATTCCAAATTACCAGTGAGGGATAATATATATATTTATTAATATAAACTTAAAATCTTTGTTATATTACATTGAGCACTATTTTATTAACACTGGCACACTATATGCAATACATTATATTTATTCATTTATATATGAATATATATATATATATATTATTACTTAAATGCTATGTCAGATTAATAAATGAAAAAGAAATTTATATATATATATATATGTGTGTGTGTGTGTAAAAATATAATCAGTTATGATCTGAGATTAAGGAGAGGATGGTTAAATAAAAAGAAGACAAGAAGAAAACTGTATTTAACTCACCTACGCATTTCGTCCTGTGATGAACTTTATTAAGGCAAAAGACAAAATGAGCTTTATTCCTAATTACATATCTATAAACAGTGTTGGCAACTATAAAATACACTCACAAATCATTCAAAAAGATTAACAGAAAATTCTAGTTCATAACTGACTATATTTTTTACACACACACACACACACACACACACACACACACACATATATATATATTATAAATGTATATAAATTAATGAATATAATATATTGCATATAGTGTGCCAGTGTTAATAAAATAATGCTCAATGTAATATTACAAAGCTATTAACTATATATTAATAATATACATATCATCTCTCACTGGTAGCATAACCACGTTTCATGCACAAAGTAATATTTAGGTGTTGAATATCATATAACAGCAATGTTTAAATATTTTGCCTAATCTAACTTTTGTAACAATAAAACATAACAAAAAGAGTTTAATTTATCCTGGATTATGAGAATGAGCTGACAACTGAATATGAATTGAACATATGATTTTCATTTGAGAGTTGGAGCAAACTTGAGACCAAATAGATGTTCAAGTCATGAGGTCTTATCAAAAGTGGAGTCTTTCACTGTAAAATGAGGCACTACAACATCTCATTACACTGTTTATTGTCAATTTATGTTTGTAATTTTATATACGTTTTTAAAAATTTAATATTTTTGTTTCAATGATATCTTTCAATTATTTTAATCATTGAAACATATCTTCAATGATATCTTTTTTCCAATCTTTTCATTGTTTTCTTTTTCTTTCTTTTCATTTGGAGTAGATAGACTAAACTGTTGCCTGGCTTGACACTCCACCCACGTCTATTGAACGGTGTAGAGGCTCATCCCTTGTTCCCTGTTTAGGATGCGGTTTCCAGCTTTCTTTTTTCCAATCTTTTCACTGTTTTCGTTTTCTTTTTTCTTTTTTTCCAATTGAAGTAGATAGACTAAACTATTGCCCAGTTCACACTCCACCCATGTCTATTGAACAGATGTAGAGGCGCATCCCTTGTTCCCTCTTTAGGATGTGGTTTCCGGCTTTCTTTTTTCCAATCCTTTCACCTTTGTGTAGCCCCCTGCACATTAGTGGCGTTACCGCCTTGCTCGGGGTGATATGATTAAAAAAAAATATGTTTATCAACTTATCTTACATATCTTATATCTTTATCTAATTTTATCTTATGTTTATAAACTTATCTTAATCATTGAAACATATCTTCAATGATATGTTTCAATGATATTGAGTGATTTGGCAGATCAGCTGCAACCACTCTCTCACCGGCGTGATGTGGCTTCCCTGTGCTCCTTCTACAAATACTTTCATGGCTTCTGCTCTGATGAACTGAGATCATTGGTGCCGCCTAGGTACGAATTTACTAGATACTAGATTGGCAACGAGGTCCCACCCTTTTACAGTAAAACAGATAAGATATAACCTTAATTTCTACTCCAACAGCTTCTTTTCTTGCACTTCCCACCTGTGGAATTCTCTTCTACATGTCTGCTTTCCCGACAGCTACAATCTCCAGGAGTTTAAATGTAAGGTCAATAGACATCTCCTAACACACTAACTTGCACCTATTCTCCCACCACTCTCACCATCTACCCAACCCCCATTATCAGTATCCTTACCCACCTATCACCCTCCTTCTGACATTTCCTATATCTAACCATCCTTTCTCACCACTTTCCCCTCTATGTAACCCCCTGTGCAATAGTGGCAGTGAAATGCCTTGCTCAGGGTGAAACGTTATAAAGAAAAAAAAATAAAGAGAAAAAAAAGAAAATAATAGCAACATTTAAATTTAGTGAAATGAATCTATTTATATCTAGGGACTGAAGAAGAAAAAAAAAAAACATTTGTATTTCCAGAGAAATGATCGAACCTGTGGTATAATCTTTGATGTTTCTGTAACCAAGGTAAAGGCAATGTTGGTACCAAGTCCAGTGCTTAGACGTCTCCCTGTCAGTATAAGTGTTGCATTGTTTGAGCGCAGAAACACATTGTGAAAGGCAATCGTGAGCTGGGTAGAATGTTTTGGCTGAATTGTGATGCTGTTTCCCTTGGGGAGAGTGAAATTTTTGGCGTCATTTCCAATGATGGTAACTGCGTAGTTCAGAGCTTTGGTACTTGGATTTGTTAGTTTCACCTTAAAGCAATGTAGAACTTATATTAGACATACATTTTCAGTATAATGTGTATATAACGACTTTGTATAACCTAAATCTACACAGAAGAGAGATGAAAAGAATTAAATACATTTTAGAGACCTTTATGGGATTCTAAAACAACAAAAAAAATCATACATGTTTGCTATGATTTTTAACCTGTCGTGATGCAGTGGATATCTGCTCAGAACGAGAAATCGGGGTCCCGAGTTTGAATTCCATATGAATTCATTGCATTCACTTACTTCAGTACCTTGGGAAAGGTATTAATCCGGCCTTTCCTTCCAGTTCTGGGTTAAATAACAGGACAGATTGGGTTCTATAGCCTTGGCTGGCAACCAGTCTACCACAGAAAGCAATGGCAACCTACTGCAGAAAAATCTTCTGCCTAGTCAGTCATGTCTCTTTTGAGACATGATCACCCAAGCGTGTTTCACGTATGGCACTTAACTGACTGACTGAGTGTGGTTAAGGATGTGCATTGTGGTGCAGTGGATATTGACTCAGAATGACAAATCGGGGAGCAGAGTTTGAATTCCAGTTGCATTTCTTGCATTCACTTATGCAAAAATACCTTTGGGAAAGGTATTAATGCATCTCTTCCCTCCAGTTATGGGTTAAATAATAGGACAGATTGGGTTCTACCAGTCTACCGCAGAAAGCAATGTCAACCTACTGTGGGATAATCTTCTACCCAGTCAGTCATGTCTCTTTCGAGACATGATTGCCCAAAGGGTGCATCACGTATGGCCCTTAACTGACTGACTGAGTGTGGTTAAAATAACGTGATAATCTCTGCATATGTCTTTTTCATGCCATCATGACTGCACTGTATGTAATTCACACCAGTAAAACCAGATAGCTCAAATCAAATTTAATGTCCATCATGGACATTTGTTCTAAGAAAAGCTGATCTGTGATCTTTATTTTTAAACCTATCATATGTAAAATTATCTGGATTTCATCAATTAATAGCAGTACAATGTGTTTGGTTTTGGGAGCTTTCTTTGAACACAGTTCTTCCTCTTTCTAGTTTGGGAGAAACTCTCTTATTGCTCTCAGGTGGAGTATTTATATAATTTCCTGTGATCTCGTTATCCCATGTGTGCACAACATAAGGGGTCACTTGATTCACCCATATGTTTACATGTCAGGTACAGCCACAAAAATTCTTTGAATCCTGATAATGCACCTGATGGCTATGAGGTCACTTTTCAGAGGGACCCAAGTCTTCTGAGTCTCTGGTAAGACAATAAGGACAAAGTCTAGTTTGGTACCTCTTAGGGTAAGCCCAGTACATATTCGAGGTTACTATAGTTCAACTCTTCTTATAAAAAATATTTCCTGTTAGCATCATATTTGATTCAGAGCTCATATTTCCTGGTGTGAATTGCATTATGGATTTAGGAGCAAATAACTGTCACGTGCAAGAAATATAAAAAGAAATAATCTGAGACATGCGATGATTCATCATCATTTAACGTTCATTTCCATGTTAGCATGGGTTGGCCAGGATTTTCTTGATGGCTCTTTAATTCAGCTATCATGAAATATTGGAGCAAGTTGTACAGCTGTATGCTCTTACTGACACCAATCAGTTTAGAAGACTGGAAACTCAGAGTTTGTATAGAGACACCATTTCGAGGAAGATTACCTACCAAAGATAGAGAGTTCAGCCTACACTATTCTACACAGAGTAGGTGTAGAGGTTTTTATTTCAGAGATTTCCTTCTCTTAGACAAGTTGCTATTTAAAGCTAAATACTCTTACCCAAGTCTATGGTTATATCGTGTTGAATACACCGGTTCCCCTCCAATCACCAAAGTTAAGCAAGATCGAGCCTGGTTAGTACTTAAATGGGTGACCATTTGGGAATACCAGGTGCTGTAAATGTAAGGACCAAGAATGGTCCACTGGTCCTCCAGGTTTGGGGGTTGGGTGTAGGGCTAACAACCCTGCCCCGTAAAAAACAGTTTGTTACAGAAACAGCAATGAAAAGTTGCTGCCCTATGCACCACTGGGTGTGATGGATAAATGATGATGACTATTACCCAACCCAACTTTTTCTTTTTCTCTTAAATGACCCAAGTTTGGGGTCTAAATATTTGCCCATAGCTGGTACCCTAACAGGTGCTACCACCCTGGGTCAGGGTGGACCTGAGAACAGAATGGTTCCATGCTCCTTTAAACCTCTTGATAAGAGGCCTTACTGCTGGATATAGTTTATCATCATACACAGTTAAAACATTGATGGTCCAGAATATAGAGAAGTCAGAGTTCATCCAATTCATGTTTGTATGAAAAAGAAAAAAATGACTTAAAAAGTAGGAGATTAGAGAGCAAGAAGTTTGAGAGAAAGCTAAAAAAAAAAAAAACTAGAGAAAGAGGAAAGAAAGATTTAATTTTTGATGACTTATCAACCCTTTGTTGGTTTTTAATGCTAAAATAAAGCAAAAAAGAAATTATTGGAAAAAATAATTATTTCTTGTGAGTGAATTTTTTCATTAACAATTGTATAAATAGAAATATTTCTTTCTGTTACAAGTTCTGTTACTTGGAAAAAGTAAAAATTAATAAAAAATACATTCATAAAAGAGTATTAAAAGTCCTCAGTTCAACTGTCTTCCCAAAATCTGATCAGAAGATTAAACATCAGATTTTCTTTTAAATCCCTTCTTGGTTGAACCAAGAAATTTTCAATACTTCCTCACAGAACTACAAGAAAAGAAGAAAATTAAAAATGTTTAGAACATAGAACATAAAACAAAAAAGAGATGAGTGAGAAAAAAAGAAAGAGAGAACATATAACAAAGAGGAGATGAGTGAGAAAGAAAAGAGATAGAGAACATAAAATAAAGAGATGAGTGAGAGAGAGAAATGGAGAGTAAAACAACAAAGAAGACAGATAGCGAGAGAGAGAAAGAGAGAATATAAAATAAAGAAAAGATGAGCGAGAAAGAAGACAGAGAGAGAGAGAAAGAGAGAAAGAGAACATAAAACAAAGAGGAGATGAGAGAGAGAAATAGAGAGTAAAACAACAAAGAAGACATAGAGAGAGAGAGAGAGAGAAAGAGAGAACATAAAACAAAGAAGAGATGAGCAAGAAAGAAAAAGAAAGTAAAACAAAAAATAAAGTGGCAAAACTCAGCAAAAGAAAAATGAGAGTAAAAAAAATTACAGAATTAGAAAATAAAACTAAAATGTAAAGTAAAAATGATAAATAAACACTAAAAAATGAATGAAAGAGAAAATGAATGAAAGAGAAAATGGAATAAAGCATCTGTTTTTTTATTTTTTTATTGAGAAATAGATATATCCTCTGCCAGTGTTTTATAAGCCATGTCACTGATGAGTTTAGTTAGTTGTACCTTTACTTTACTACTTCTTGAAATGTACCGATATAAATAAAGGTTTGCAACACATATTCAGCAGTGTGATTTTTTTATGAACTAAGTTGCCATTGCAAAAACCTGATCTTGTCTGAACTAGGCTTTCAAATTATTTTTCTCTCTTTCTTTTCTTTGTCTCGTCATAGAAATGAATTGCTGAAGCCCAAAGGAAACGTCCACATATAAAATCAGATCAGAATCACTAAAAACAAATTTTTGTACAAATTACTAGAAAAATAGAATCCAAAATAAATTAAGTGATTCTGGTAGCTGACTAGGACTAGATGAAAAAGCCATATGATCCGTGATTATAGCCCTTGGCACAAAAAATATAAGATATTATTTGGAGCCGATCACGTGATTGATTAGTTATTTATACGTTTTCAGTGGAAGTTGCTAAATCAGAGAGCCAGCCAGACAGTCAGTCAGTCAGTTAAGTGCCATACGTGAAATACGCTTGGGCGATCATGTCTCGAAAGAGACATAACTGACTGGGCAGAAGATTATCCCTCAGTAGGTTGCCATTGCTTTCAGCAGTAGACTGGTTGCCGACCAAGGCTATAGAACCCAATCTGTCCTATTATTTAACCCATAACTGGAAGGAATAGATGGATTAATACCTTTCCCAAGGGTATTTGCGCGCAAGTGAATGCAATGAATTCAACTGGAATTTGAACTCGGCTCCCCGATTTCTCGTTCCAAGCCGATATCCACTGCACCACAACGCACATCCTGCCAGACAGTAAAGGGAGAATAACAACAACAACATCTAGACACTTCATCTGTCTCTTCCAAAAATAACGTATGATAAGTTTTTTTTCTGATTATTCATTTCTCCGTTTTTTTTTTAAAACAATCACATTTTATTTAACAAACTAACCCTACTATCAACGTACATACACATATACATCCATGTAACTGATTCTTCACAACAAGAGGCAAAAGAAAAAACAAAATAACTCTTTGAATGTTTGAACATTGAAGGTATTTTACAACTATAACAAATAAGACTGAAAAATTCCAATTTATTTTATGTAAATTTACTTGCATGGTCTGAGTGAGACATTGTATGTAACTGTCAAAATAAATCCTGGTTTATAACTATCTAAATATGCATTGAGTTTTACTCTCAATATTATATATATATATATATATATGTAATGAATTATTTTGAACATTATTTTTACCAATACTCGTATTTAAGTAGATATTCTGTTTTTAATTAAACAGTATTTTTATATTTATATCTACCGGCCTGATTATTTCACGATAAATTTTTATGACGAAAATGTGTGCTATCCAGCAGGATTCGAACCTGCGACCCCTATTTACATAGGGGAAGCTACCATTTGATCTGGTACTGTCTTAACCACTCGACCATGAATAGCCTCTTGATCAGACGAGGTTTTTATCATGCTTATATAACACAATTTTCGATCTATCGTAAACAAACCATATCTGCTCTGTAATGTATCGTAATGTCAAATAAATGTAAACATGTTATGGAAATTCACGAAATTTAATGAAACTTGGTTATAAGCAACCGACAATTTGTAATGAATTATTTTGAACATTATTTATACATTGAACAATATATATATATATATATATATATATATATATATATATATAATATATATATATATATATATATATATATATATATATATATATACATACATATATATATATCAGGATGTCAGACAAATGTATGTGTATTTTTCCAATGTTATTTGAATTAACACAAAAAGTGTTTTAAGGTGGGCAGTTGTAATTATTCTTCTACATTTGTTTATCATTTTATAAAATTGAGTAATTTGTCAAAATTGTTGATGAAAAAACA
This sequence comes from Ascarosepion bandense, assembly GCA_037127315.1. Taxonomy (NCBI): domain Eukaryota; kingdom Metazoa; phylum Mollusca; class Cephalopoda; order Sepiida; family Sepiidae; genus Ascarosepion; species Ascarosepion bandense. The sequence continues at coordinate 1,028,714 of JBBBDQ010001395.1, read as the reverse complement.
GATTAAATAAATGGAAAAAACAAAATCAAACAAATTCATCCAAAAACATGCAACACAATAAATGCATACATGTATGTTTATTTCATTCTTCTTTAGAGGCTAATTTGGGTAAAAAAATGCATTCCTTTAATAAAGTTATTTTTTAAAAATTCCCAAATTTTATTAATAATTTTGGACTATATTATATTGAAATTATTTGCGTGGACATTACTTTTAATCAATACTTGTATTTGAGTAGATATTCTGTTTTTAATCAAACAGTATGTTTATATATTTATTTCTACTGGCCTGATATGTTGATAGGGGTCGCAGGTTCCATTCCTGCTAAATGACGCACATTTTTATACAAATTTTATCATGAATAATCAGGCTGGTAGAAATAAATATATAAATATACTATTTGATTAAAAACAGAATTATCTACTCAAATATGAGTATAGATTAAAAATAATGTTCAAACAAACAATTTCAATATGTCAGGTGTTAAAAATATTTCGTTAATTTTTGGGATTTTCCGTAACATTATATTGTATTGCATATTGTAGTTTTCCTAAGCATAATGTAATCCTTTGCTATAGGATTATCAGAAATGATTATTTTGTATTGTCTTTGTTCAATAACCATTATATGCTTGTTTCATTTTTTTTTTTTTGAAGAATTTGTAAGGTGTAGCAAAACGGGCAAAATTTCATGAAGCAATTATCAAAAGTGTTATGGTGAAACACACCTATTCCTTAGATAATGGAGTCTCCCTCCTATATTAATAAGAGTTAACAGGAAGTTAACTCGAGAAGATTTTGGGAAGTTCATAGGAGTTGTTAGAAGTTCTAGAGAGTTCTATTGGAGTTCAGTAGAACTACTAGGCAGTTGATATTAGTCGGCAGTTAGCCGAATACTAAGGAATCAGCTTACAGTGGAAAATTACCAAGTTCTTAACATTTTGGGTGCGTTAAGTCAACATAGCAACCAACATATCACAATTATAACCTTCAGTGTGAAAACTACTCTACAACACAAGAAAGAAAATAAACCCCAAAGAAAAATGTATACCTGTTTTGTAATTGTTTCTGTTAAATCACCTACAAATTCCACAGTATTGTGGGGAATATAATGTGGCAAGACTTGAAACAGGTGTGCACAAAAGAGGAGCATATAAATTGGGTTTGGGTCAATGATGTCCATTGCCTGAAAAAAAAAAGTAGAGAAATCATTAGTTACTCAATAAATAAACATTTATTTATAATTAAAAAGCTGAGGAAAGATCAGGCAAGAATGAAATTGTGACAAAACAATTCTAGCAAAGAGAGTTTTAGATAATCTTCTTTTATGTCCCATGTCTCTTCAGGACGGAGGCAATCATGGCACTCCACATCTTCCTGTTCCTTGTAGCACTTAATACCTTTTGATTTGGTATTTCTCCCAAACCCTGCTCTGCTAGGAAGTATGTCACACACTGTTTAGCCGTCTTTCTTTCCCTCTCTTTGCCCTGTGAGTATCAGATTCTTCAAGCCCTCTTTTCTTATTATGTGTCCCAGAAGCTTCAGCTGTCTTTTCTTGATAAGTATGAATTTCCATTCTCTCCAAAACCTTGTTGTTGCTCATATGTTCAGTCCATGGTATCCTCAACATCCTTCTGTAGAACCATATTTCTGCTGCTTCGAGTAATAAATTTCTTGATAAATTATCATTTTATTTCTCATAAACACTGCTCTCCTGTTTATATACTCAAGCTCACTAAGTATATTATGTGTTGTTTCCCTCTTGCTTTCAATTTATCCTGTGAGTCTCAAATTTCCAAGTCCTCTTTCCTCATTAGAAATTTCAACTCTTTCTTCCTGATGTTAAGCTTAAGTTTCATTTATGCTTCCATTTTCTCTAAAACTTTCTTTTTCCTAACACATTCACCTCATGATATCCTCAGCATCCTTCTGCAGAACTACAATTGTTGTTTCAAGTGTCTTGTTCATCTTTCAGGTGATTGTCCAGCAGTCATTGCCATATAGGAAGACATATCACATTAATTAACTCTTTCTTTTTTTTTTTAATGAGGTTTTTCTGTTTCTTAATATTCTTCCCATTCTGCCCTTCCCAAATATTTGAATTTTTGAACTTGTTTGATTTTGGTATCTCTGTTTTGTAATTTATATTTCAGGTTCATCTTTTTGCCTCTTCAGGACATAGACAATCATGGCTCTCCACATATACCTTTATTTATGATCAGTAAATTGCTACATCTCCTTGATATAACAATCTTTGTACAGAGTAATGAAAACAAAAAAATCAATCTCTTATACATAACATTTTATTTAACTTTGGACTGTCATTTTTTTGTACACTAGTGGGAGTTCCTGTATACCTCAGAGTCAAATCCAAACATGGATACTACAGTCTTATGTCACTCTTCTTTTCCCTCCCAGTTGGATGATTATACATCTGTCATATTGTTCTTCCCATGTGTACATATTCTAGGCACAATTGGATTGGACATGTGTTTACCTGTCAGTATTAACTACTGACATCCTGTGAGCCACAGATTTGCAGTTGATTAGGCGGGCATTTCTCATGTCAGTCTGATACACCAGGATTCTCTGATGAACATTGAGGGTAAAGTCTATTCTGCCATCATCTGGGTGTGAGCTAATATAATAAACTAGACTCTCAAATTTTTTATTCCAAGTCACAATCCGTTATATCACATATATATTCAGTATATAAGCAGAAACATTTCATAAAAAGAGATTTTACAGAAAATAGATAATGCATTTCACCATTCAAGACTTCATCAGACCTAAAAATAAAGGAGTGAAATACATGTATGTGTATTTGTGTTTATTTAAATAAATAACGAAGGAAAAATTAAAAGAACAAAAGAATGGGAAGATAGAAGAGTTTATGTCTGTTTCAGTAACATTGAAAAAGTCATCAAATTTCAAATGTTTTGCATTTGTACCAATTTTTAAGTGGCTACAAAGGAAAAGATTTGAAATTTTATAATGACCAGCATTATGATTGTTATTGCAATTATTTTGTAAAAGTCGATAAGCTTAAATATTTAACAGTGCAATATTTTATCATTGCAAATCTTGCCACAAGCTGACTCAAGGATTAACTTTAGAATTAAGATTCAGCAGAAAATTCAAACAAGAGATCTGATACGTTCATGATTATTTTTAATATTAGTAAAACTATTTGAATTATTTAATGTCCTATAATAACACTTCTTGCTATAGATATGTTTTTGGAGGAAAGAATATTGTGTTTAAGAGCATAATTCATGGCAGACAAAGTTCATTACCAACCATTTTGTCTGCTGCTAGACTTGTACCAAATCTGGCAAGGACTAAATCAATAAAAATTTTTGACTTGTATTCCAGCTGAGTTCTGTACCCATCATGCAACAATAGGCATCTTAACTTATTTACTAAGTTTAATATCATATGATTCAAAGATACAAAAAAAGTTCCCAGCAAGGATTGAACTGCCCACCCTAGCAAATTGGCTTCAAGATATAGTTTCCAATGATCATGTAACAATAGTTTATTAAAGTGTGATTAGATTAGCATCAGCACATTTTAGATGCATGTGTCAAAGAGTGAAATCATTCTGCTTGCAATTGTTCTGTAAAATTAACTTACTATGCACTGCTCCAAGTAGGGCTTTTTAGATTAATGAAATATCCATGAACATTAAAAAACTCTTAAGCTTACCTGAATATCATAGTCAATTCCGACTGAGCGCAAAGCACAGACAATTTTGAGAGAATTATGGAGATAGTGCTCATGAGTCACTGGAAATGTGACCATTTTACTGATATGAGACTGGACCTACAAAATAAAACAAAAAATATAAGATAACAAATAATTTCTCACACACACTATATATATATATATATATATATATATATATTTCATTTATAAATGAGTTATTTCGCTACCTTGGTTTCCACCATGAGTGGTTTCTTCAGGTGATTTTTAATAACTTTTTTTTAATGATTTTTAATAATAGTTATTAAAATTGCCTGAAAAAAATCACTCATGGTGAAAAAATAACTCATTTATAAATGAAAAATATTCAAACGTTCTACAATATAATTGTATAGAACACTTTTTAATACAAATGTGTACTGATCTAACCCTATTAGGACCAAAAACTAAGTATTAAACAATCAATATATATATATATATATATATATATATACATAGGCAGGGTGAACAGAATACAGGAAACTGCACAATGAGATAAGGAGAAAAAGAAAGACAGGCAAAAAGGAATGGCTCAACGACAAATGCACAAAAATAAAGAAAGATTGAGCATGACCAGTCAAAGAGACATGCATAAAAAATAAGGGAACTAAGAGAACAAAAAACATGCTACTCAATGGAATGCATAAAGTCCAAGAACAGAACAGTTGTATTAGAGAAGGAGAAAATACTTCAGCAGTGGGAAAAATATATAAAAGATCTTTTCCATGTCATGAGAGACCAACTGACATTACAAAAAAACACCAAAGGACCAGAAATATTAAAAGCCAAAGTAGAAGCTGCACTGGCCAAACTGAATTGAAACAATGCAACTGGACCAGACGGCATCTTAATAGAGAAGCTGGCAGCCTTAGATGACTTTGGCATAGACAAAAATCACAGAAATTATAAACTACAAGAGTAGCAAAATCTCGAATGATCTAAGCAGATCGATTTTCATAGCACTACCTAAGAAGTCAGTTGCAAATGAATGTGAACTCCACTGAACGATCAGCTTAATTAGTTATGTAACAAAACTAATCATCTGAATTCTGATGAACGGAGAGTGTTTTTTTTTTCTCAATCATATCACCCCAAGCAACACAATAACGCTACTGATGCACAGGGGGCTACATAAGAGTAAAAAGATTGGAAAAGAGAAAACTGGAAACCACATCCTAAACAGGAAACAAGGGATGAGCCTCTTCACCTGTTCAATAGACGTGTGTGGAGTATGAACCAGGCAATAGTTTAGTCTATCTACTCCAATTGAAATAAAAATAAAGAAAAGAGTGAAAAGATTGGAAAAGAGAAAACTGGAAACCGCATCCTAAACAGGAAACAAGGGATGAGCCTCTTCACCTGTTCAATAGACGTGGGTGGAGTGTGGACCAGAATCAGACTGGAAATAAGACAAGAACAGTACAATTTCATCAAAGACACTGGAACAAGAAATGCAATATTTATGCTTAGTGTGTTATCAGAAAGAGCAATAAAATTGCAAAAGAACATGTACTTGTGTTTTGGTGACTATGCAAAGGCATTCGACAAAGTATGACACAAAAACCTGATAGAGATGCTTGGCAACAATAACATATTCAGGAAAGACCTTAAAGTAATCAAGAACCTCGACTGGCAGCAAACTGCCTGCATATGGACATGAAACGAGTTCAGCAGATATAAAATGATATAGAAGAGTGTAAGATGTGTATTTTCACCAGATCTATTCAACCTATGTAGTGAGACCTTTCTGAGAGCTGTTGAAAACCTGCCAGGATTTGTCATTGGCGGCTGGAATCTGCTGTTTAGGATGTGGTTTCCAGCTTTCTTTTTTCCAATCTTCTTACTTATTTATTTATTTTTCAATTGGAGTAGATAGGCTAAACTATTGCCCAGTTCACACTCCACCCACGTCTATTGAACAGGTGAAGAGGCTCATCCCTTGTTCCCTGTTTAGGATGTGGTTTCCGGCTTTCTCTTTTCCAATCTTTTTACTCTTAAGTAGCCCCCTGCACATCAGTGGTGTTACTGCCTTGCTTGGGGTGATATGATTAAAAAAAAAATACACAGATGATATTCCCTAGCAATATTACTTTTAACAATTATGAATTAAACCTCTTTTAATTTTGCTCCTTACATTTTTAATTCTTAATTCTAAATTTTACCTTTTAATTTTTCTTTTCTTTTATCATATTTATATTTAAAATATAATTTTCCCTACATTTTTATGTACATGTAATATTTGAATATTTAAATTTTTATGATTCATGATTTATGCTGCTTTGATTTCTTCCCCACGTGCATTTTATTATTTTTTATTTTAATCTTAATTTTAAATTTAAATTTAAAATTTTTAACCACATGTAAACATAGAATATCCCAATTTTTAATCTTGTTATTAAAAAAGCAGTAACTTAACTTTATAAGATTTAATTTCATGAACATCAAATGAACTTAAATTCAAATCTATTAAACTGTCAGTTTGAAATATGCACCTGATGATTGCATAATGCATGAAACTCTGAATCATGTAATAGATATAGGATAATAAATATATATATATATATATATATATTCATATAGATAGGTGTGAGTTTGTAACCCTGGGTTTCACAACAATTGCAAAAGCATGAAACCCAGGGTTACAAACTCACACCTATCTATATGAATATGTTTGCTCTATCACTGATATTGAGCACTTTTAAATAAGTACCACACATATATAATATGTAAATAATATAATATATATAACAAATTACATATTTATATATATATATATTGATATTTATAATTATATACATACACTTTTCACACACACACACACACACACACACACATATATATATATATATATATATATAGAGAGAGAGAGAGAGAGAGAGTATTTGGGCAGTAATCCCTCTTTTATACATGTTTCCTGACAAGATACTGTGATTAAACTTTTATTTAATTTCTCTTCTGTTCATACAAGTGTTCTCTTTTCTGGATACAAACTGTTTAATAACCGTTTAAAAGCTCTTCATATCCGACCACTTTCACCCATTCTTTTAGTAATTATTAAGGGTGATTTTTAGTTTTCATTTTTAAATGAATGTATAATTTTTTTATGACTGTTTCTGAAGTTATAGGAATGGTTCATTTTCTAAATACAGTTAGCACATTGTGGTCATGTTCATAGTTAAGGCTATTGAATATTTGCTTTTTCTTTTTTATTATTGGGGGCTTCTATAATTTTTAATCTTTCTTTTACAAGTGAATGAGTTTATTATCATTGTATTTTCTATTAGTATGTTTCATATGGAGTTTGGTTGGATTTTGTGTGTGTTTAAATGACTGAACCCAGATATAAGCAAACAAAGTACCACCTCATTATAAGTATTAACACAGATCGACTTACATACAAACAAGAAATTACAAAAAACTATACAAGCTATACTACAGAAACATTCTACTATCCTATAGCAGCCATAAATATACAAACCTATCTAATCATAAATTAAACAGAAAACCAGAAAGTACTCCAGGGTCAAATTATCATCTCCAACCTAAATTCTACGGCAAAAATTGGCATCTTCAACCTAAATTTATCCTCACAAAAAAGACTAAATTTGAAATTCTATGCCAGTCATTATCCCAACTTGAAGCCAACAGAGCAATTATAGTTGATTCAGGCATGAGAGACCTTAAAGCAGAGGACTTAAAAGCTGCTCTCTTTTCAACAACATTTTATTAATATCCTAACAACAAAACTCAGTAACATTGGATTTAAAGCAGCAGCATCCAATGGAAGTTGAACTTGCAATGAATACTGAAAATTCTGATTCTTAAAAAACTGCAGACACAGTCCATAGATAATAGCAAAATATATAAAATACAAAAGATCTTGATACTTACCAAAAATGGTAAGTAGGCGCCAATCAAAGTGGCAATGACAAGTCCATCATTTAAGTCAAAATCAAAATTCACCACCCAACGTGCAGGTGGAAGGACAACTGAAAACACAGTCAGAAAAAATATTGCTTAATAAATGTAAGTAGGTTAACAGAAAAAAAAAAAAAGAAGTCATTTATTTTCACCCCTTGTTAGTAATGTGAAGTTTCTGAACAATCCACAAAATATTTTTCCTTAATATTTAGCAAATTGATGTGATTATTCAAGTCACTCAGTTAAGGGATATACGTGATATATGCTTGAGCAATCATGTCTAGAAATAGATATGACTGACTGGGAAGAAGATTTTCCCACAGTAGGTTGCCATTACTTTCTGCAGTAAACTTATTGCCAATCAAGGCTATCTATGGTCATATCACGTTGAATACACTGGTTCTCATTCAATCACTGAAGTTAAGCAACATTGAGCCTGGTCAGTACTTAGATGGGTGACTGCTTGGGAATACCAGGTGCTGTAAGCGTTTATTGATGGATATGCATTGTGGTGCAGTGGATATAGGCTTGGAAAGAGAAATCGGTGAGCCAAGTTCGAATTCCAGCTGAATGCCCTGCATTCACTTCAGCACTGGTACTCTTGGAAAAAGTATTAATCCGTCACTTCCCTCCAGTTCTGGGTTAAATAACTGGGTAGGGCTTGAGACCCTGCACTTAAACAAATCCCATTGAGACTTTCTCCTTCGAGGAGGAAGCTGGCTCAACCCAACTAACTAGGGTGAATGGGGCTTACATAAATACATAATCAAGGATATGGAACCTAATCTGTCCTGCTGATTAACCCATAGCTGAAGGAAGAATTAATACCTTTTCGAAGGTTATTTGTGCATAAGTGAATGAAACAAATTCAAGTTGAATTAGAACTTGGCTCTTTGTTTTCTCATTCCAAGTCGATATCCACTGCACCATTTAATGCACATTCACACAATTAGTCAAGTAGCATTCTGAATACCTGCTACATAATTATGATAAGTTTCTGGATTTGTATGAACTACAAGAAGTTTCATTTGTTTAGGGGCATAGAAATATCCCATCCTAGTAATAGAGTGATGTTTTATTTTTTGCAAATTTCAAGATAAACCATTTAAACTTGTTTATCATCAAAGATGAAGGAAAAACTTGAAGCAACTGAAATGTGGTTCTATAGAAGGATGCTGCGAATATCATGGATCGAGCATGTGAGCAATGATGATGTTTTGGAAAGGATGGAAATGAAAATGAAATTAATACTGAGCATCAGGAATAGACAGTTTAAGTTCCAGGGACATGCAATGATGAAGGAGGGCTTGGAGAACCTGATGCTAACAGGCCAGATAGAGGGAAAAAGAGACAGGTGAAAGCAGTGGATAACATATTTGAAGGACCTAATCAGGTGGATGACGGAAAGAGGGTTGCATGGTGTAACAGGATAAAGCATGCTAAGAGCCACCAGGGATAGGGAGACATGGAAAGCTATGATCACTTGCGTCCTGAAAGGACAGGGCACATAGAAGAAGAAGAATTAGTTTTGTAAACGTTTGCCTAGCATCCAATTCAAATTATTCCCTTCTTCTCCTTTGACGTATTCATGTAAAATGAATGTTTAACAAAGTGACTTATCTTTCCATATAAGAAAATGGATGTAGTGTGATTTACCATTCTTTCCTGACCAAATCTTTTCCCGGTAGAACTCATAGTATCGATTCATCCATGCAAGGAGAATTCTCTCAGCTGTGCTGTAGATGTTGCTGCAAAGAGGATCTGTATTGACAGATGGCATCTTGAGGTTTTGATCAGCCATGGTTGTTGCCTTTAAAACTCTGGGTGTGATTTTGGATAAAACCAAACACTGAAAATTGCAAAGGAAATAAAAGTATTTCAGATAACTTCCTGGAAAATCAAAGTGAAAGCAGGTCTACAAGATAGGAATATTTACGAATCTGATGTCATCAGAACACTGGATTTTGTCTTTGAAATCCAAGATATCAACAATGATCCCTGTAAGTCAATGCATGCCATTGCAAGGAAGAAAGATGCAACCCCTTCAGTTTCTTTGTGTGAGATACTGTGAAAGAAGAGAGCAACACATCCAGCTGCAAAATGAAGGATGGATTGTGTGTTAGGATAGCCAGGGTCTTATGGGATCTAAGTCGGGAGATAATGACAAAGTTCTATGGCCAGTTCTAGGGTTGTCATTTCAAGGTTGTCATCAAAACCAAATGCAGAGTCATTCAGTGAAATCAAAGGAACATGGCATGAAGACCCAAGTTTGGTAAATATATCTTTAAAAATGAAAACACTTATTTTTTACTTAGACAGTAATCTTGGGAATGAATACCCTTTGCACCATATATATATATATATATATATATATATATATATATATATATGGTGCAAAGGGTATTTATTGCTTCTCAAATATATATATATATATATATATATATATATATATATATTTGAGAAGCAGTTTTTTTAAACATGTTTCGTTAAAAATGACCAAAAAGGAGATTTTATAAAAAATTTTTTGTTTATTTAATTTATTCAGCATTCTTACATCTTTCCTTTTTGATAGAAATAAGAAGCGTAAAAATGTCCCATAATTTTGGACTTTCTCAGTGCTTTCAGCCACTTCACTGGCCATTTTCAAGGATGTTATTGTTCTGATGCTGTTATTTTATCCTGATATTTTGACTGTAATGTAATTTTCGAGTAGACACCTTACATGTCATCTATCTAATAACAGTGCAATAAAAAAAAACATTTATTAATCCATAATTTATAAGAACCCTTAAGAAAAATTTTGATTTAAAATATAAAAATACTATTTAAATCACAATATCAAAAGGAATCTCTCTATAAGAGAGGCACTATATATAAAAAATTTTCTCTTATCATCAACCTTACATTATTTAACAATAAATATGGAGCATTGAGAGTTTTTTAAAAATAGACAGACACCCATGCAATTCTGAGTTGCATGTGTCATGTGATAGCTTTAAAAAATGCCCTCCTTTTTTATTACATAAAAATTACATAGCAATCAAAACATGAGGATTAAATAACATCAAAAAAATAATGTCCTAGAAAATGGTCAGTGAAGTGGCTGAAAATGGACAGTGAAGTGGCTGAAAGCACTTGTAAAGTAAAAAATTATAGAACATTTTTATGCCCTTATTTCCAACAAAAAAAATAAAAATGTAAAAATACTGAAAAAATTAAATAAAAAAATTAATAAAATCTTGTCATATATTTTTAAGAAAACACACACACACACACACACACATATATATATATATATATAGCTACTTTAGCATCTATGCATCGTTCATTCAGTAATGGATTAGAACACTCTTAGTTACTGGCGTCTGTTTACATGGTATATCACATGCTAGAAGTTTGCCTTCTTCTACCGAGCACCCATAGCTCAGAAGTAGAATTGCTGACTGATGTCGATTTGGTCGGGTTTAAATCCTGGCTAAAAGCAATCAGATGTCTAACCGTACTCAATGAGCTGTGATACAACAAAACAAATCTGTCTGCGGATGACTGTATATATAGGAAAGTTTTGTAATTCGCTTGAAGCATTGTGTATATTAGGATTATGGTTAGGTTTTGAAGGCTGTCACAGTGTGTTTAGTAAAATAAAGGAAGGTAAAAACGTTGTTGGGTATTATCTGTTTATTATCTAATCTAAACTTATTTATAAATGGAACTTTGTCTGTGTGTGTGTATCCGCTACCTAGAGACTCCAAAACGGCTGAACCAATTTTCTTGAAAATTTACACAGTTGTACTATAAGCGTCTGCGAGTGTTCTTAGCTAGGTTTTTTGTTGAGGTACCCCCGATAAATATCGAAAATCGATAATCGAAAAACTCGGGTTATAGAAGGAGTGGTCCGATTTTAATCAGATTTGATACACTCACAGACAAAGACATAAGAAATGATATTCAGAAGTTTCAAGGCTGCAGTTCTTACAATAGTGCAGAAAAATTGATATCGATACCAGGAAAACAAAATTTGATTTACATCCATTCATTTTTCTTTCAGTCTACAGTTTCGCTTTAACTGGAAACAACTATTGCCTTTTAGTCTTTTGTGCCAACGTCCAAAGATTCTGAGATCCAGGACCATGGATTAGTTTTAAAGCTTTCATTACACCTGAGCAACGCCGGGCTATACTGCTAGTGCATTAATATTTTGAGATTAAAATTTCATCTTCAGAATGGTAAACATACACATCTCCACACACAAAAATCAATTTCATATTAAAGCAATATTTGCATATTTGTCAATGCTATTTCTGCTTTATATACAGAATGGCTTTTATGTGTTGACAGACTCATCTGCAAGACACTTACCTTGATGATCTGCAAAAGTGTTTCGAGCCAGGTTCTTTTAGAAACTAATTCAAATACATCTTGATCCATCAGATGTTCATCATTATTAACTAGCTGTTCACCTTTGCCTGTCATTTCTTGCATTTCAAGTATCTTCCAAACATGAAAATCTGAAAATTCCATCAAATATTCAGGCTTAATGGATGCTACACATCCCCCTTGGCACCTAAAAAATGAAACAAAGAGAAGGAAAAAGTATAGTTTGCAGTTTTATTATAAAAGTTTTAAATCTTCTGTTATACAGTTTCATTTTTCAAGCAGAGCATTCCTTAAGGAAATATATTCTCAATGATCCTAAGTTTAAGTCAATGATTATTACATGTGTACAAAAAACAAAAATAACACCATAGGAAACCCAGACAATATTTTAAAGACTTGCTAGACTCTTGGAGTGCAACACATTGTGCCTTCATGGTCTAAAATTTTCAACTGTCTTGAAGTGAAGCAACTATATCTAATCAATAGCTGCATCTATTGCAAGGAATGTTAGTGCTGAGTTGTGCAGGTAATAACAACGAACAACAGAAAAATAATAATAATAAAATGTATTAAGGAAGAAATGGTATTTACAAAAGTGGTTAGTATAATACAGGAAAACAAGGTATTAATGTGTACGTCTCTGTATGTCGTAGAGTGCAATTATCACTTCCAGTTTACAACCGGAAATACACGACTGACTCGTCACTCCTCGAACTCCATCGAACGCCCGACACTACCACTATTTATAGTGCCTGGAACAGTTCATTATACTTAAAAAACTGCCTTTCTGCTTCCTGCTTTCCTGCATGCTGGAAATTCTCCTCAGTCGTTCCTGTCTTTAAGAATTGTGGTGAACCCTCGGACCCATCCAACTATCGCCCTATCAGTCTCCTACCAATATTCGGGAAAGTGTTCGAGGCTATAATAAATGCTGAAATAGTTCATCATCTCACCGCCCACAAGCTGTTCTCCGACAGGCAATATGGATTCCGATTTGACAGGTCCACAGCCGACCTGCTAACTACTGTAACGGAGTACATGCTCCAGGCCCTTGATGAGTCTGACGAGGCTCGCGCGGTTGCTCTGGATATCTCCAAGGCTTTCGACAGGGTTTGGCACCCTGGCCTCCTATGCAAACTACGCGGTTATGGTATTACCGGTCGCCTGCTTGACCTAATCCAATCTTTCTTAAATAACCGCAAAATGAAGGTCGTTCTGAATGGGCGTGCCTCTTCGTCCTACAGCACGAATGCTGGTGTCCCACAAGGCTCTATCCTGGGCCCAACGCTCTTCCTTATTTTCATCAACGACCTCCCAGATGAGATCAGGTCCCAAGTAGGCATCTACGCAGATGACACTACAATATACTCCCGCTCCAGTAAGAAACCTGTCGTGGCGGACAGACATAATCTCGCTGCTGACCTTGAGCGGGATCTACACTCTGTGGTGAACTGGGGCAAGAAGTGGCTTGTCAACTTTAATTCCTCTAAGACCAAGCTGTTGTCTGTCAACCATTACAGGCAACCTCTTCTGCCTCCCATAAGCATGGACCAGATGATTCTCCCGGAGAGTAATACACTACGCCTCCTCGGACTTACCCTGTCCTCAGACCTCAAATGGAAGCACTATATTGAATCCATAGCAAAATCTACTGCTAAGAAGATTGGGTCACTATGTCGATCCAGGATGTTTTTTCCACCTGAATCCATCCTGCATATATACAAGTCAACCATCCGTCCGTGCATGGAGTACTGCTGCCATTTATGGTCAGGTGCCCCTGCCGTTCTCCTCAGTGTTCTTGACAAGCTCCAAAGGAGAGTCTGTAATGTGATAGGTACTGATCTGGCGACTCGTCTGCAGCCACTTTCCCATCGTCGAAATGTGGCCTCCCTCTGTCTCTTCTATAAATACTTTCATGGCTTCTGCTCGGATGAGCTTAAGTCACTGATGCCTCCTCAACAGGTGTTTACCCGTTCAACCAGACTGGCAACTGGGTCCCACCCATTCACAGTCAGGTTAGCCAAACGCAGACGACAATTCTACTCCTGCAGCTTCCTCTCTCGCACTTCCCGCCTGTGGAACTCACTCCCGTATTCTTGCTTTCCTGACGGCTACGACCTCCAGAAATTTAAAAGCAAAGTTAATACTCACCTACTAACCACTGGCCTCTAGCTCTCTCTCCCCTCCCCTGTATAACCTTCCCTTTCTCTCCGCCCATGTACCTGTCATTGCACCTGCTTTCTCAGTTTTCTATTGTTCCTTTCTAACTAGCTTGTACTCCTCACTCTTTTCTAATTAATCTTTCTACATTTATGTAACCCCCTGCACATCAGTGGCGTTTCTGCCTTGCTCGGGGTGAAATGATTAAAAAAAAAAAAAAAAAAAAAAAAAAAGGTGGAGAGTGCCCTAACAGTTAGATTATTGTATCACAAAAAAAGAAAAACCCTCTCTCTTCAGATTCCATCTTGCACATTTACAAATCTACCATTCATCTGTGCATTGAATACTGTTGTCGTATCTGGTCGGGTGCTCCTGCTATTCATCTTGAGGTTATTGACAAAATCCAACGAAGGATCTGCAATGTAATCAATCTTGACATTGCATCTCAATTTCAGTCACTTTCTCACTGATGTGGCATGGCTACCCTCTGCCTTTTCTACAAATATTTTCATGATAACTGTTTTGACAAGATCTTTTCCCTAGTGCTCCTCTTACATGGATTTAAGTGTGCTACTAGAGAAGCATCTAGGTCCCTCACATTTACTTTTAAAAAAACTAAATTTCTGCTCGTTTTTTGTCCTTTACTCAACGTTTTCTCTCACTTTCACTCACTGTAACCCCCTGTATACTCGTGATATTTCTGCCTTGCTTGGAGCAAAATGATTAAAAAAACAGTTCATAAAATTTTCATATGAGATATTTGCAATAAATTACTCTGGATCCTTCCTAACTTGGACAAAACTAAAAGAAAGTAAACAAACTTATGCACATAGAAATTGATGACAACACACAAAGTTGTTTCTGTCAGAATTTTTTAAATAATGACTTACCATTATTATATGGCTTGTTATTCAAATCCATCTGTTCATCTTGGTTGCTACACTCTCCAGTTGTCACGCTCAGTAATTACAATTTTGAGACGTTTCTCATTCTGCTTTAGATGCGTAGGGAAGCTAATTGAGATCAGTTAATACTCTCAAGTCTAATTCAATTTTGTATCATTTGTCAGTTTCTAGAATGAGTGACGGTTCGAGGCTACCAGACCCAGGGATTGTAATCACAACTTCAAACCAGCAATTTAATCTATCAAGCCATTTATCATTTAGACAATCCAGTGGCTTATTTTTTTTTTTGAGTATGAAATCTCCATATTCAGTGAGAACTGTTTGAGTGCCCAGTCATAGTTAATATAATTTTTCTTCAATGTCCTTTCATACAAGAGTCCCTTAGATGGTATTAATTGCAATTGGAAATGCTTAAAATGTGTACTGCTTCTTTCAGTCTTTTTCTGTTCCCATTCTGTCTATTGAGTTTATTCCCCTGTAGCTGATGATCCCCTTTGTCTTTTCATATATGATCAGCTATACCTGATTCAATGTCTCTCCACAGACAATGTTCAGACACTCTTCCTTCTAAGAGTAGCTTGTCTTTTATTTGTATTCTTTGCTGCAACTGCAATGTACACACTTTTGATCTCTCTTTCTTACAAGGGGGTTTGATTCAGCAGTTATATCTAAATAGTTGAACTAATTTTGAATATTATACTGATGTTGTATGTACTGCAGATCCTTTGAATGTTTTCAGGTGTACTTTCTATTTATTTATGATAGACATACTATGGTAGATATTCTTTATTCTGCTCTTAAATTGATGCCATGCTTGCAGGATAGGTGTTCATAATGCTGCTGATATGTCTCTGAGTAGTCACTTATGGGTTTGGCCTTATAATGTGAAAACCTCTTTCTTGATGTACGAGTGGTGGGAACTGAATCTCAGGTATTTTTCAATGAATATTAGCTTACAATGCATGAATATCTAGAACCTATGCTTTATTCAACTTATTACATCCAAAAAGGCCAGTTGATCTTTTGGTTGGTTGGTTGGTTGGTTGGTTGGTTGGTTGGTTGGTTGGTTCATTTAACCAGCATATCAACCTTCATTAGGTTATATAATTCTGAAAAATTTGTTTTATTTAGTTTATTTGTTTTATTGTTTTTGTTTGTCTTAAGATTCATTGGGATTTGTTTTTAAGGGCAGGGCCCCTAAGTCCTACCCTTGTTACTTAACCCATAACTGGAGGGAAGGGATGGATTAATACCTTTCCCAAAGGTACCAGTGCTTAAGTGAATGCAGGATATTCAACTGGAATTCAAACTTGGCTCACTGATATCTCTTTCCGAGCCAATATCCACTGCACCACAATGCACATCCGTCACTATACGCTTACAGCACCTGGTATGATCTTTTGAATGTTTCTCTATTGTAAATTGACTGTTTTTACAACTTATCAATCTTTTGCAGATTATTTAAAACTAGAAAATATATTCTATTATGACCTTGAATAAGTTCTAATGGATTTTTCATGAACAGTAATGTTTTATTTACAAAAATTAGTGAGAAAAATGTCACTGAATGTATCATCCATTGCTAGCCACTACTTCTCCCAATCTTTCTGGTGCATTTGAATTCTACATAAAAAAACAACACAACTTTTGAGGCTAACCATGAGCCAACTCATTATTTGGCATCTTCATAAGAATGAAAAAGCTGCTCAGCCAGGCCATGTGCCATCAATCAGTCAGTCAGTTAAGTGCCATACGTGAAACACACTTGGGCAATCATGTCTCAAAAGAGACATGACTGACTGGGCAAAAGATTATCCTGCAGTAAGTTTCCATTGCTTTCTGTGGTAGACTGGTTGCCTACCAAGGCTATAGAACCCAATCTTTCCTATTATTTAACCCATAACTGGAAGGAATAGACAGATTAATAACTTTCCCAAGGGTATTTGTGCGTAAGTGAAGGCAATGAATTCAGCTGGAATTCGAACTCGGCTCCCCGATTTCTTGTTCCGAGCCGATATCCAATGCACCACAACACACATCAATCAGAACAAGCAATAATTGGATGAGGAAATGTCTGGTGAATATGGCATGTTGGGTAGGACTTCCCATTTAAGCATCGTTTCCAAGATAGTTTTCACTTGTTCAACAACATGTAGCCTAGCAATGTCATGTTGCAAAATTACTTTGTTGTGTATGCTTGGCTCAGACATCAATTGTAGTCGGTAAGGATCTCCTATGATGGTTTTGGTTGGTTTGAGCAGCTCATAATAAACCATACCTAGATGCTCCTGTTAAATGCAGAACAGGAGCTTTGAACCATGGATATTAGTTGTTGTAATAGAAGTGAACCTTATTTTTTGGTGGATTTGTTATACCTATGAGTGAGTGACAGGCTAAATTTAGACAACTGAGCCTAAATGAAATATCATTTTTGTGGATTTGGGGAATGTTGCACAACTAGTTCTAAAGTTCAGGAACACTTTTTGGATTTATTAATTATAAGCTTTCAATGTAACTTTGGTTTAATTAATTCCTGCTAAGCTAAGATATTGAAACTAGCTGATTAGTGTATGGTGGTCAATAATTTACAGATGGAGGGATATCAAAAATTTTTTAAGTCTATTAGCACTAAATGTTGTGAGACAGTCAGATTAGGCAAAAAGAGCTTAAGTTTTAAGAAAACTTTATGCAGTTATGGGTTAATTTCATTAGAATAATAATTGTAATAAGCTTGTGTATGATAGCATGGAAAAACAAAGTCCATCAAAGCATGACATTACAATTTAGGCTAAGGGAGACCATCATAACAAGCCATAGCTCAATTACCTATTTAAAGAATGCACAACTCTCATTATAGTTCAAAGCTATATCCGCCTGTTTCCCTTTTAAAGTCATAACATAAATACATTCATTTTTAAATATTTTTTAATCTAACATCATTTCTTATTACTATTCAGTCAGTTAAGTGCCATACATGATAGACGCCTGGACAATCATGTCTCGAAAGAGATATGACTGACTGGGCAGAAGATTATTCCACAGTAGGTTGCCATTGCTTTCTGTGGTAGACTGGTTGCCAACCAAGGTTATAGAACCCAATCTGTCCTATTATTTAACCCATAACTGGAGGGAAGAGATGGATTAATACCTTTCCCAAGGGTATTTGTACGTAAGTGAATGCAAGGAATTCAACTGGAACTCGAACTCGGCTACCCGATTTCTCGTTCCGAGCTGATATCCATTGCATCACAACGCACATCCTAATTACTTTGTAATAAAAATAATGTCAGATTAAAAATTCAGTTTAAAAATGTATGTCTCTATAAAGGCAAGACAAAAAATGGTTAAGTTTTTGCGGTTCCTTGCTTGATTGGTGAAACAGGAGAGTTTGATTTACTTAACTTATAATCATTTGCTTTGTTTACCATTGACCATTGTGATAATCCTGTGCCAAAAATATTTTGACAAGATATTTTGCAAAATACAAGAAGCAGTGGATACATGTCTTTCCCAAGTAGCATTGCTGCAAAGTAAGCATAAAGGATTTGCCAGTTTCTTTTGCCGAGCAGTTAACCATTACAACACTTGCCATAGAGTGATTACTCACCTGAGAAATGTCAATAATAATGTGTGCTGGCAATGTATCTGCTTAACCCTCTCGACAGGATGTGCTGGGAGGGTTGGAATGCCAGTAATGCCAGGCATCGAGCGACCAGTCAAATATTTTATGCAGTGGTAGATGGTCATTGGCTCTCTTTTGCTGCTCTGAGTTCTCTGTGCTTTTTCACCTTCAAGGACACCAACAGCACTACAAAAAGAAAGAAACAAAAAGGAAAAGAAAATTCCATTTGTTTAGAACATCCATTCATAGTGGGAGTGGAACGGAAATGATCTCTCTGACATATGGCATTGACTGAGACAATGGCTGCTGTAATGATGCTATACTGAGATATCAAAACTTTGGTTAGATCCCTAGAAAGAGACACAGTACAAATTGTCTCAGATGAATCAACAAAAACAGCTGAATTGTTTTTGGTAACCTATACCGTTGGAGTTTTATGTCAACACAAAATAAAATCATTGCTGATGGTGGATGTTATTGTGTTACCATCTTAATAACCTCTCTGAAGATGGCTCATGTGAGCCGAAAGCTTAGAACAAACTTAATAAAAAATTATCCAAATGTTGGAGAATTTTTGTCTTTATTTTCAACTGAAATTAAGGCCAAAATACGTTTAGAACAACTCATAATTAAACATAATAGACATTCATTGTCTCTTATATTTAACAGTATATGTTTAGAAAATTATTTGCTGCCTCGATACACTAAATTGTTTACCTCTGTAGAAATCAAGATAAATTCTACTGAAAAGGATGTGAAAATTTACATAGCTAAAGCCTGGGCCACATTAAATGAAATGGATGTAATCTGGTAATCTGATCTACCAGACAGCATCAAAGATAGATTCTCTCAAGCTACTGTAGAGCCAATTTTAATGTATGGCACCACTACTTGGGCATTAACAAAAAGTCTTGGGTCTAAACTTGATAAAATTTACACTCATCTATACTGTGTGCTATATTAAACATCTCTTGGACACAATATACAACTAAATCACGGCTCTATGGACCCATTGCTGACATTTCTACAACTTTACATGAACACAGAATGCTTTTAGTATTCTAAATACTGAACAAGCAAAACAAGAACTTGTGAGATATATATGAATTTACTCGAGCCACAAGATTAGCAACTAGGTCCCACCCTTTTACTGTGAAACCAATAAAATGTAAATGCAAATTCTACTCCAGCAAATTCACTTCCATTTACTTGCTTCTCCGACAGCTACAATCTCCAACAATTTAAATGTAAAGTCAATAGTCATCTCCTATCTCACTAACCTGCATCCTCTCTCTCATGCTCCTTTCTCCATCCACTCCATTCTCATCAGTATTCTCAACCTTCTCTTACCCACTTCCTGACACCCCCTATAACCTGTCACTCTTTCTCATAACTTTCCTCCTATGCAACCCCCTGCACAACAGTGGCAGTATAATGCCTTACTTGGGGCGATATGATAAAAAAAAAGCTATTTTTGTATTTTTTTTTCACTTCATATTCTGTTGATAAGGAGGAAATTTTCACTCAGACAAATTCTTCTTAAGTATACTGGATTTGTGGAACAAACTCGTGAGAGTATGTTTGTCAGATTCATTAACCTGTTACTTGGATCAGCTCTTGAGCCTTGTCTCTGTTGAAGAACATCAAATATGAGTAAAGTGTTGCTACCAACATTTGAGTTTGAACACAGATCACCAGAAAACAAATATACCCAACCTCGTTTTGATGTAATTAGAGGAATCCTGCTGCTGGGATTATGTGATGTTGTGATATATATATTTATGTGTATTTAGGCAGCATTTTTTCTTTAATGCATGTTTCATTAATTAATATAGACAAGTTTTGTCTATTTATGTAATGTAATTTTTTTCATATTGTCAGATATGCCTAATAGCATTATCATTATATGAAGAAAGAAAATTACAATCTTGATACATAATTTTTTTATAATCCAATCTAGGTTTTCCATGTTAACAAACATCACTGTCATTATTGCTTGTTCTGTTGAAAAACGTTTATAGTCATTTTTGTTAGAACAAAATAAAAATAAACTCCTCTTAAAACCTAATAGTTGCCACGGTTTTGGAGGAAAGCATTTCAAAAGTAATCGTTTTATTTTTTATTTATTTTTTTAGAACAAAAAATGCTACAAATGTGGGAGTGTAGGACACAAAATACAAAAAAGAGAAGAAAACTAAAACGTATGTAAACATGGTAAATACATGGTGTCAAATCAAAAAGCATAAAGAAAAAGTAACAAGATTTTGAACGTGTCTTTAACTGAGTTAGAAACATCTTAAAAGAGGAAATTTGTTTTTGTGAAAATTAATAATATAAAAATAAAGTTACAACTAGATATAGGATCTGATATCACCATCATAAATTACCAGACATTGAGAAAAACGAGTAAACAAAGTTTATTGACTTCTAAAAAAAGTTGCTGATTGAGTTTTAGTAGAGAAATTGAACTTTTGGGTGAATTTACCCATAACATTTTTTTTCTTGCTGTTAGCAAACAAAAACAAAAAAACAGTGGTGTTTGTATTAAAAAATACAGCTAATTTATTTTGAACAGATTAGCTTGAATTATTTAATCTTTGGGACCTCCCAAATAAACTCTTTCTTTAATAAAATAAATATTAATTGTTACCTCCAGTGCAACTGAAAAATTAAAGAATGAATGAAGAAGAAGTTTTCCAGAAGTTTACTTAGAAGGTCGAGGGACATTCACAAAAACAAAAGCCAAATTTTAAGTGAAAAAGAATCTAACACCGATATTTAAGCCCAAAAGGAGCGTACCTTTTGCTGCTTTAGAACCAGTTAATGAGGAAGTAAAGGGACTTGAAAAATTAGGTGTGATATCAAAAAGAGATTATTCCGAATAGTTTTACATGAAGGAGAAATAATAAAATCTGCGTATTCAACTGGAGTAAATGAAAGAATAACTACTCGTTACCAAGTCCAGGGGAACTTTTACCAAATTAAATCGTCGGTACTTCCACTCAATTAACAAAAAAAAAAAACAAAAAAAAAAAACGTAGCATGATGTTAAACTTGATAAAAACAAAGTTTTCTCATCAAAATGTTTATGCTATTATTAAGAGGAAAGATCAAATTTTGTTGTCATTATTTCTTTAAATTTATAATCCTTTCTAACATGTTCGAAATTTCAGTTATTTTTTTTGTTTTTTCGTTATGTTTACGTAATGTGACCTAACGAAAATGTAATGAAGCTGTACGAAGATGGTTAATTTTTCTTGGTTTGGCCTTGTGTCAGACATAACTGAACTCCCTACAGCTTACAAATTATTCAGAAGGTTGGTTGTCGGCAGGTTGGAATATGTAGAATTGTGTGGAATAAAGTAACAAGAATTCTTAGAATGTTCAATGAAAAAGTTAACTGTATCAAGAGTTCATAGAAAATGTTCATAGTAGTAATTGTTGAAAGAGTATATGCGTACGAACGTATGTATGTATTCAGTAGGAATGTCTTTGAATAGAAAAGAAGAAGTAAAATGAATCAGCACATGAAAAGGAAAGAGAAAGAGGAAAAATATCCGGGTCACATGAAGCTTGTTCCGTTATATTTTAGCTTGTCGTCTATGCTGCTTCTATGTGTGACTGTCTTGACTGACGCCGAGGTCATTTATATAGTTCTTTTTTTAATTTCGCACTAAATCGCTAAGTCGTGCAAGTCGCTCCCATTGGTCATAATCAATTTATCAACTACTTGCGAAATCTGGCTTCGACTTTTTTTTAAAGCACATGGTCAATCCTTTTTCTGTTTAGGAAAAAACTAAGATTTCACATGTTATTGTGAATTTTTGTAAAAGATTGTTTGATTTTAATTCTTAATTTCTTATCCCACTAGAGTAATACTATGTAAATCGTTTTTTTTTTTTGTCGGTGAAAGACATCATTAATTTGAAAATTATGGCAAAAATCAATTGATTGTCTGATAATAATGAAACTTTCAGGACTTATTCACAAATGAATGCAATTATTAGTGTGATTATTATTTTAAGAAAATCATGCAAAAATATTTTTCTTTGCAACTCTTACCCTACACTCCAGTTAATTGCAAAATTCTTATAGAAATACATTATCTATGTTAATTTTTTTTTGTTAGTTAAATGCAGGACTCATTGGGGAATGTAAATCATGTAATGTTTTAATTATGAGACCATTTTACTGAAAAATCTGATCCAAATAGTAAAATCAAAAATGCATTAAAACTACGCTATTTTTAATGTAGATAAAGTTTTAATTGATTTTATAAATAATATAATTTTAGGATATCATTCTGAATAAGAAAAAAATTGATAAATAATTAATTTTTATAAGAATTGTTTTCATTTTTTCTTTGCGAATTAAAGTTTTAAACATCGTTTAAATTTCTTCCAGTTACTCGGTGTCTTTGGTTGTTAATTCATTAAAAATTACACTTTATTTACAAATCGAAAATTCAAATGCTTAATACAGATCATTTAGAATTAGGATCTTAAAAATCATTTCTAAATTTTTTTATGCTAAACTGCACTTTTGCATTTTACTATAGAAACTTATAAGAGACTTATCATTAAAAGGTCACATGTTTCAAGGGTTGTTTCTCTTACGAAATGTTTGAAGCAGGGAGAAGTTTGTATGTTTATTAAATTGGCCTTGTGTCAAAAATAACCAAACTCCCTACAATTTAAAGGTTATCAGTAATCATCAGAAAGTTGAAGGTTTGAAGAATAAAAGTATTTTGTTTGTATGTTAAATGGAATTTTATTAAAAGAACAGAATAACACCAATTTGTAAGAGTTAAATGTTCCAAGAGAAATAGTAGTAAGGAGTTAAATGAATCCAGAGCTTGTAGCTTGAGTTAGCAGTTCTAGTTGTAAGTAGTGAATGTGTTTATGCAGAATTAACAGGCTCAATAATAAAGTCTGTGTTCCTTTCCTTTCTTTATGGTCGTTGAGAAAGTGAAAAGGAAGGTAAAACAATAAAGGAAGATTGTACTAATTGACTTAATTTTTAGAAGTCAATTAAGGTGTCATACTGCTGTTGTTGTTTCTTTGGCGGCAAGTGAGTGAAGACAGAGAAAAGGAAAATAAGAAACAGAGGAAGATCAAATGTGTGTCAGGCTCTTATGTCCGGGTCGGCAAATTAACATTTCTTTTGCCACATCTTGGCGGTGTTGTCTCTGCTTCCATCTGATTGACAGATTTGACTTTTTTCTTTTATGGCGCTTTAGTTTTTCACACAGGCTTATTAACTTCTCTCTCAGTTGTGCAAATCGCTTCCTTTCAATGGTTAAAAAATTAATTTAACATAGGATCGTGAATTTGGCTTTGTCCTTTTCTTCAGTACCGGGTCAATCCTTTTTCCTATTAGTCGAAATTTAAGATTTCATACAGGACTTTTTAAAGTGAATAGAATATAGTCACTTCTAATTCTGTATTCACCACATGTTAAACTGGTTTATGTCAAGTGTTGGTCACCATACTTCCAGATCGATCGATAACAGGTGCTTTCATTGCATACTTGAAAGGTAAACGAGCCAGTCATTTGTGATTAAGAAATACTTTATTCTAAATTTAATGCCATAAACAAGTAATATTTGTTCAAATCACATTAATTTAACTTTAAATTTGCTAATGTTTCAAAAATAATGAGAGATGTATATTTCATTTTCGCAAGATTTTTAAAACCGAGAATTAACTTTTGTTTACAAATGTGTGGATCGCTCGAAAAATGGCCCAAAAATTGAAAATTAAAACAAAAATTCTCAAAATGTTAGATTCCAGTGAATATAAATTTTGTTTGAAATACACCAGAATATTTTGCTTAGTAAATTTAATCATTTAGCTTTCAATTCAATGAAAATTAAAGTTTCAAGAAAAGGGTTTTTATGACGGAAGATGTAAAAAAAAGTATTTGAGAGAATTAAAGAGTGCGGTTTTAAGATCAGTGAAGGAAAATGCGAATTGTTTCTGTTCAGAATGAAATATCTAGGAAATAAAAAATATCAATGCAAACGGTAGGCGATCAGATTCTTCAAGGTTGAGCGCAATAAAAGACATACCCGCCCAAACAAATATAGCAAAGTTAAAACAATTTTTCGAGTTTGCTAATTACTATCATGTACATATACCAAACATACATGAATTTAGGGCACCCTTGAATAACTTGCTAAAGAAAGATATTAAATGGAATTGATCAGATAAATACCAAAGTGCTTTCGAATAGATTAAGTTAGTGTCAACGTCGGACTTGAATATTAAATATTGCGGTTG
Source organism: Ascarosepion bandense (assembly GCA_037127315.1). Taxonomy (NCBI): domain Eukaryota; kingdom Metazoa; phylum Mollusca; class Cephalopoda; order Sepiida; family Sepiidae; genus Ascarosepion; species Ascarosepion bandense. The sequence continues at coordinate 1,003,705 of JBBBDQ010001395.1, read as the reverse complement.
CATCAGGGGCAAGGTATTCGGGTATTGGAGCCGTGATACTACAGAAATATGAGGATGAAAAACTAAACCATCAGCTCATGCTTCATGATTGTTAATAGCGGCTGAACAAAGCTATAGCCAGATAGAAAAGGAAGCATTGGCAATCATATTTGCTATGAAAAAAGTTTCATAAATTCATATATGGTAGACAATTTATAGGACACAAATACTATATCATTCCAGCAAATATATGAAACACGAAAAGTAGAATTGCAAACATGACAGAAAAGATGAGGACAATAGTCCGAACAATATGAATAGTGTAAATACTAGCTCATCTCAGTAGTATAGACAAAAATTACATACGTCGTACAGGGACAAAGGTAGGAACATAAGCACCACATTAATCAGTTAAGACGAAGATTCAGTGATTTAGCAAGTCTCCGAAAAGAGATGACTATGGAAATATTGTATAACACATTTGATGTACCCACGTGATCAGAAATTGTTGAACCAAGGTTTTATAGAAAAGGAAAAAAAAACAGCAACAGAATTTTTAAATATTGAACCAAAGCTAAAGAAATATAGACTTCAGAGGAAGTCATCTCAAAGAGGATACAAATCCTATATCATTCCAGCAAATATATGAAACACGAAAAGTAGAATTGCACACACGCAAAATCGGATCAAAATCGCTGAAAACAAATTTTGAAGAGAAAAAAAAGGCAAATTTCGCGAGCCAATATGAAGATTAGTAATTCTGGATTCTGATTGAACAGAAAAAACTAACGGAACTTTATAAATTATATCATATTTCTTACCACCAAAGTTTGTGATCAGAGTTGATTACTTATCCACGTTTCTTGATCGACCAAGTAGTCAGAAGAGAAATGAGATAAGATAGGACACCACAACAATGTAACAAGAGAAATTTCAAACCACTAAACCAGATACATATCCCAGTGACACACATACGCAATCCCTCACCTTCTCGCGTGCTGCTTTCCTTTATCTTTTTTTTTTGTCTTCACCTACTCGCCGTCAACAAAAAGAAGAGAACATCAACAAGACACTTCAACTGACTCCTAAAATTAACGTCCATAAGTACATTTTTCCTTTATTGTATTTTCTTCTTCATTTACTCGCTGTCCACAAAAAGAAGAGAAACAAAGACTTTACTGCTACTCTGTTGATACACACAGCGAAAACATGGGCTTCTCTTTTTCTGTACACATATTTCGCTAAAACGAACGAACTCTTAATTTTTTAAACACTTTACTACTTTTCACTTAGAATATTTTCTCAGTTTAGTCATGTCCTACGTACAGTTAGATGCTATTCCGATCTATGAATAAATGTCTACTTGTCCATACAAATGGATTTTTCGTTTAATCTTCTGAAATGGAGTAAATTGTAGGGAGTTTGTTTATGTTTGACAGAATGCCAATTTAATAAACATGATCGAACCATCTACAAATTCATACTAGACGGACCATCGCCCATTATTGTCCATATATGGATAAAAAAGAGTGTTTCCACACATACAGCAAATAGACTGCAGCACTGGGGAACTATCCAATTAAAATATAATTATAAAATGGAGTTTCTACTATTGAAAAATTTTACTCATTCGGACAGACTATATAGACTAATACCAAAATTCTCGAACCACTTGAGAGGAGAGTAATTGCGGCGATAAGAGCCAAAAATGACATCATAATGTATTATATAATATATTACATAATGTATTATATAATGCAGTAAGAGAGCTGCATATAACATTAGAGGAAATAAGAATTAAGTCAGAAAAAGATGACTTTACAATAAAAATGAAGCAAATAAAATATAAAGAAAAAATAGCAAAGTGAATATCAAGGAAATAATATACTTTCATTAAACAATAATGCACTAATGTACGTAGAAAGAATTGTGATACCAGCATCGCTGCAAAAATGTATGCTAAAATAATTTCATGTTGGACATTCAGGAATTTCTAGGATGAAATCTTTAATGTGGTGCCCTATGTAAAATTCTAAAAATAAGATGTTTCTTAAAATGTGTTAACGTGGTAAACAATTCTAAGAAAATGATGTTATATAAAAAACAGATTGGCAAAACACATGGCTCAGTGGATTGAGGTTAGTTCCAGTGACTTGACCTAAAGAGTTGTTAGTTCAACACCAGGCTACAGCAGTGGTGAACAAATAACTTAGAGAGTTAAGTGAAAGGAAGATAACTATATAGCTACAAAAAGTGACATCGCGCATGGAATGAGAATGTGATTATAATAAAAAGTTTGGTCCGAAATTCCAAAGCACCTGAAGAACGCTGGTGCGTACAACGACTGAAACGTTGTAAACATGACAGTAAAGACGAGGACAATAGTCCGAACAATATGAATAGTGTAAATACTAGCTCATCTCAGTAGTATAGACAAAAATTACATACGTCGTACAGAGACAAAGGTAGGAACATAAGCACCACATTAATCAGTTAAGACGAAGATTCACTGATTTAGCAAGTCTCCGAAAAGAGGTGACTATGGAAATATTGTATAACACGTTTGATGTACCCACGTGATCAGAAATTGTTGAAGCAAGGTTTTATAGAAAAGGAAAAAAAAAACAGCAACAGAATTTTAAAATATTGAACCAAAGCTAAAGAAATATAAACTCCAGAGGAAGTCATCTCAAAGAGGAGGTGTCATAAAATGTCACTGTCGACATTTGAGTTTGAACACAGATCGCCAGAGAACAAACATGGTCGACCTCGTTTTGATGTAATTAGAGGAATTATGCAGCTGGGATCACGTGGGATATATATATATATATATATATATATATATATATATATATATATATATATATATAATGGAACCTGCCGTATGCGACCATCGTCGTAAGCGACCTTTTGTTGTTAACGACCGTTTTTCTATGCATGGACGATTTGCTAATGTTAATTGACCCTTAGTGAGTGACCACTTCCAGAACGCGACCAATGACTAACATCAACAAGCGAAAAATCACTGATCAAGCGACCGCTTAAAAAAAATCCATTTTGGTCGTACACTGCGAACTTCTAAATTAGGAGAAACTAAATGAGTAAGCTATTTAATTTTTATTTGATCTAAGCCAGGAACACTTCCACATTGTTTTGTTATTGTAGTGTTGCATCAAACTGTTATTTCTTGTTGAAATGTACATTGCTTGAGTTCACCTCACGGTCAAACATTGGTTGATTTGTACATGTATTGCATTTGACATGTTCAAGGGATTTATCGCAGTCTCTGTACTGACTTGGGTAAATTGAGGGACTGGGAAAACCACAATTATGTCCATTTCTCAAATGTGATCGCTGTCAGATTTTTGTATGTTTTTTTCTTTTTTTCCCCCCATATATTATCGTAGATTCTCTTTTGCTATCACTCACTTCTAAGAAAATAAAAAAAACTGAAACCGTATACTTTTTTTAAGTCCACTTAATAAATTTTTTTTTAATAAATATTTTGGTCTCTTGTTGACCGTTGTAAATACGTTTTTTAAAATTTAAAATGAATTATGCTGAATAAATTTAATTAAAGTTAGGTTATTTTCTTATGTTCTCATTTATTTATTACAAGATTACATGATAAAATTCTAATATATATATATTCTGATGAGTGGAATATACGTTCCTGGCGTAAATAGGTCATGACTATGAGCCTTTAGTGAGCGACCACCTGCTGTATGCAGCCAGTTTTTGATGGCAGTAGGGGTGGTCGCATTTGACAGGTTCCACTATATATATATATATATATTAGTCGTCCACATACAAGCCTGTTTCGCTATATCACAGCTTATCAGTGTGGCTAGACACATCCACTTGCTTCTGGCCGGGATCGAAACTTGACCGATTTGGTGTCAGTCGGAGTTGCTACTCCGTAAGCCATAGGCGCATGGAATCAGGGAAGGGAAATTTTAACGTGTTGTATATAAGCAGTGTATACACACACCAGTCATCGAAAGAATTCAATTCCTTTCTGAAGTGTATATATATATATATATATATATATATATATATATATATATATAGCTACATAATAAGCATTCTGGCAAAACAAAAAGAAAAAGGTCTGACAGTATTCTTCAAAGGTGTTATTGCTAGTATATGTGACTTTACAAAAAGAATATTATAAAAATTGTTCCAAGTAGTAGTAGGAAACATTTGATTTATTGAAGGAAGTACTTTCATCATGACCCATATTGTTACTACCAATGTTCTTTGCTCATTGCTTTTTTCTCAAATGGTTTATAGCTAATAAATGCTTCCTACCTACTGAATGCCATAAACAGTGTCAACGCATAAGTCTTGTGCTCATCACAACCAAAACTATGATACATACGCACCACCCACATCTATAACAGCCAAAACTATGTCTCAATTTTTTAAAGGTAGTATTCATATCAAATAGAAATTTCATTGGAACCTAACTATGCATAATAATGTGTTATATGCAATATGAACAATTAAACAAGAAAAAATAAAAATAGGTACAATGTATCTAAATACAAAATCCATCTCTAATAAATCAACAATGTTTTGCAGCAATTTCTAACATCAACTTGAGATTTTTCTTGTTAAAAGTTTAATAATTTTAACACATTCAACACTAGTGTCTTGTTGTTGTTTTTTTTTAGTCAAACAATTTTAAGAATTTGGATGGAAAAAAAGATGCCAGAATGAAATAAAAATCCACTAAAATGTCTCTTCCTTTAAAAGTCAGTGGTGCTTAGTTTAATGTGTAAATGTATAGAAATGCAAGTTAAAAAAAAAAGAAACAAAGATTTATAAGATATCTAGGCTTGCAAAGCACTGCCTGGTATCTGAATCAGGTTCCCAGCTGGTTGGGGAGTTCAGAGGGAGTACACACCAGCACTGGCCATAAGGATGAGATACCTCATATCCCCTCTGGGGGCTTCTTTTTCCTCAGTGAACCACCTCTATGTCACTATATATGGCTAGCAAATCTAACAGATGGCATCAGAGGTACTTTGATGATCAGCCCCCCCACCAAGTAATAGGCAACTTAACGCTTTTCAATCCCAACTGCAACCTAAAACTGAAGGTGTTAAACATCATGGTTATTGTCACTCATGCTTGCAACCCTTTCTCTGACAAAAAGAAAAGATGAAACTAATCATAAACGAAAGGAAAAGAAGTTACTTACGCTCTGAACGTCTGAGGAATAACAACAGGAAATGTTCCACCTGACCATCCATTCGCTGAAAACCATCGTTGCACAGCATTCAATACATTTTGGTGATAAGGACCAATTTTCTTGTCATATTCAGGGAAAACATTACCGTCAATCGCATAGGCAGACTTGCTTAGACATATGCTTGGAGATGAAGATGTGTTTTGATCTCTTTCTTGATCGCTGAAGTCGAAATCAGAGGGTTTTTCTGGTTGGAGAAAAGTAAGATAAATCTAATATATAATAGCAATCATTTCTTTGTATGTGAGTATAGGTATCACTGTCATTAGCTGTCCAAGAAAAAGATATGGAATGTTATGGCTATTACTGCTGGGTTGATTCTTTCACCAAAACATCCAAAACTTGTTGAATGGCTTTCGCTGCTAAAATAAATAGGCAAAGAGAAAAGGAAAGATACAAAGACACTAGAGGGACAGTTTGGACACTGATTATAACTTTTTGGTTCCAACGACCTTGTGTTGGGGAAATTCCTTCCCGAACAGTTTGGTACATCTTTACCATCCAAAGTCCAACAGAGAAAGAGGCTGAGTTTATTTTTGGCACCAGGAGGCCTCTCTTTTTTGCGCATGCATCAATTGTCTTTCCTGTCAGAGGACTCCTGGGAGATTTTTATGTTTATTTGATTTTGTACTTTTATTTTATTTCGTAGTTTTATTTTATTTCGTAGTTTTTATTTTATTTTGTATTTTTATTTTATTTTGTATTTTTATTTAATCCCTACAATGGACATTTGACACTCAGCAGCTATCCTCAGAAAAAAAGAAAATCATTTTGACATATTAACTAAACGTCTTAACACATTTTTGCAACAAACAGCTTTTGTTGTTTAAAATTTTTTAACCTTAGTTCTTTTTGTGTAAATTTACCAGAGATTAGAACAAACTTTGAATACTTTCATACTGTAGTTTTATGACATCAGTTAGTCAGTTAAGTGCCACACGTGATATACGTTTGGGCGATCTTGTCTTGAAAAAGATAATCCCGCAGTAGGTTGCCATTGCTTTCTGTGGTAGACTGGTTGCCAACTATGGCTATAGAACCCAATCTGTCCTATTATTTAACTCATAACTGGAGGGAATATACGGAATAATACCTTTCCCAAGCGTATTTGTGCCTAAGTAAATGCAAGGAATTCAACTGAAATTCGAACTCGGCTCACCGATTTTTCATTTCGCGTTGATATCCACTGCAATGGACATCATTTATGACATCATTAAACTGAAAAAATGCTTTTATCCACTCAGTGATGGCTGCAGTTAATGATGAGGACAAGGATAATATAATAGTCTCTATCTAATAAAGGGCACTGCACATTTTTGTTAAGATACTTAAAATACTGACGAATTTTATCAGGTGGTTTTTCTCAAGATGATGCTAGATGTTTTATGCACAAAATAGTTAACTTTTAAAAGTACAAACTTTTCTATATTTTTGTGCTATAGGTAAATATCTATGTCTACATATTTGAAATATTTTGTTAAATAGTTTGTGGTGATAGACAAAGAAATGAATACAAAAAAATAAGAAAACCAAAATTGCCCCATTCATAAAAACAGATAATAAAATTAAACAACCAAACAAAGCCATAGTTTGACCAACCAATCAGAAAGCTTTCACGAGACAAAATATGACATTTTCACAAATAGGTGGACAACATAATAAATAAACATATCTTCCTTCAAACTTGTGGTCAGACAGCAGTTACTATTAGATATATATATTTCATTAATAATCAAGTTATTGCCAATCACCTGGATCACATGGTAGAAACCTAGGTCGGCTAATAACTCGATTACTAATGAAAAATATTTAAAAGTTCTACAAAATAATTTTATTGAACGCTTTTTAATAAAACTGTGTACTGGTCTAGTTTTATTATGACCACAAATGACCACAAACTAAATAATTATATATATATACATATATATATATATATATATATATATATATATATATATATAATAAAACGTTATAATAATATCGAATTACTAAATTCTAAATTAAGGTTTAAAATTCATAATTAAATTAGAAATTTTTCTCCAAAAAGAATTTAGAATTTTATAGAAGTAATCGATCTACTAAATTATAAAGTAAGTCTAATAACCATAATTACCTATTTGTGCAAATGTCATATTTTGTCTCGTGAAAGCTTTTTGATTGGTTAATAACCATAATTAGAGTAAGGCTTATAACCATAACTATAATTAGAATAACCATAACCATAATTAGATGAATTAGATATAAGAATATTTAGATATAAGAATAGAAATTTAAAATTAAAAATCTAATGGAAAAAGCGGTTTCCAAACTACGATCTGATTAAAAATTAAAAATTTAAAAATATAATAGAAAAATTATATCCCCTAAATTCAAAGTTAAGATTAAATATACAAACTTACATTAATTATAAAGACTCTGCTTAAATAAAACTATTCGCAACAACTATTATCTGCCTTCTTAAGAAACCCATAAAGATATAGTCTAGTCACTAGATAAACAAAACTTACAAGTGTCTAGAAATCAAGAACTCTCATTAATCAACCACTTAAATTATGTTCAGATAGTGTGTATCTGTAAAAGAAGAAAATGAATATATTCTTAGCTGACATGTGTCATCCCCTTAGTTCTAACCATAAAAGACCATAAAGACGACTTCCCCAAAATAATCCTCATCATTAGCGAAGAAAAACCGAATTAGGAAAAATAAACCAGTAAATTCTAAAAAGTGTGATTCACTAAGAATTGTTATGCAAAATAACTTATGAAAAGAAAATTAAAAATGAAGAAAAAAGTTTTCATGAAATACAACATTTAAAACTTCTCTACATCAATTTCTGAAAAAGGATTACTTGAAGCCCTAGAGTTTGCTAAGGACTTCACAAATATACCATCGGAGCACATAAAAATGTTACATTGCCACAATTCCATGCTGTTCTACAATGGTGAAGTATGGATGAAAAAATCTAAAAAGGGTGCCTTTGACCCAACACAATTTTCAATCGATGGAGCCAAGGTTTCTGAGCTGATGGGTTTATTTATCTTACACAAAATAAACCAAAAAATCCACATAGACGATCACAGAATATAAAGAGATGATGGACTGATAATATTGCCAGACAACAAAAAACAAATGAAAAAGTAAGAAAAACACTTTTTAAACTCTTCAAAAGTCTAAATTTTGCTATAGTGGTTGAGATGAATAAAAAAGTTGCCCAATATTTAAATGTAGAACTCAAATTACAAACTGGCACCGTCTCCCCATACATGAAACCAAACACAAAATTAAGATATGTAAACATCAGATCAAACCACTGAAATAATAATATAATTCAACACATCCCTAGAGGTATAGAATATAGTTTGTCTAAAGTTTCCTCTTATAAAACAATCTTTGATGAGAAGAAAAAAGATTATGAAAAAAGATTTACAAGAAAATGGACATAAAAACAAATTAGAGCATAAACCCCAGATGAATGAACAAAAAACGAATACGAGGAAATGTAATATCATTTGGTTAAACCCGCCTTTTAATTTAGAAGTTCAAAATAGGGAAAATATTTTTCAAACTACTTAAACATTTCCCTGAAAGCTCCAAGCTACACAAAATATTTAATAGAAATACAGTTAAATTAAGTTACAGCTGTATTTACAATTTAGAAAATCACATAAAGAGGCAAAATACCAAAAAAAAAAAATTTAAAAAATCAATATAAGACAGAATATCGTTAATGAAAAATGTAACAGCAGTGATAAAAAGAAATGTACGCTTAAAGGAGTTTGTAAAATCGAAGGAATCATCTGCAGATCAGAAGTAAAAGATAAAATATACTTAAGGTGTTCTGAGGGCAGTTTTGAAATATGGAAATTAAAAGAAAAGAATATCAGAACACCCTCCCCACTGTGGCAATGTAGAAAATATTTTAAAAAAGCCAAATCCTGCCGCGGTGGTGTTATCTGCAGATTGTGCCAGCAAGAAAAGTTGGCTATTGCATTATTTCTAGAACTACAAAAACTAATAAATGAAAGGTTTGAAATAATGTCTAAATGTAGACATATTAAAAAATATTTTCTTGGCTTGTACACACCTGGATGAAAGGATTCTGTGGACTCCATTTTGCAATATTAAATAAAAAAAAGCATTTACAACAATTTACCTATTGTATATGTTGTGAGTCTAGATAAAAAAAAATTGCAATAATATTATATTTGCTTCAGAATGATAACTCATGTTTCTCAAACAGATGCTGGATTGCGAAATTTCAAATTTGAATTTTGTACTATTCATTACTGATTAGTCAATAAATCGAAGGCACATGAGAACACGTCTGAGAACATGTTAAAGTGCAAATTCTGCCAAAATTTCTGATGAGTTCCAGATCCTACCCAGTTTCTATATAAGGAAGAAACTTAGTGGGAACCTTAACTTTGAGGCAAGAAAACAGAGTCCATGCCAGTTACCATATAATAGACAATAGCAGAATTGCCCACTTCATTCACCCTGCAGCATGAAGCTGAATCCTCAAGTGAGAATTATTACTTCAACCAAGTGCCACTGATGTCCACACAACTATTAACAGTTGAATTTTGTGAAGTTAAGAACCTCTTAACACAAACAAAAAATTACAACTTGCTAACTCAATATTATATTCACTCAAAGGGACAAAACATTTAACCTTTTCAAGACATATACTTTAAACTCATTTAAAAACAACTTTTTCAACAAATTGTTTTGTTTATATGCTTTTTGCTTTACAGCAAAAGGGAGAGAATTTATTCATACATAATCATATGAACTTTGCATTTATAAGGCACATTTTCATTCCTTATTTACTCTCTCCACATCTAATATCATTTTCACATCTATCTTTTTAATTTGTTTTTGCTACCAAATATCAGGAAATTCTTTGTTTATTATTTATCCCTTGTTGCTCGTTGTCAGTTGCCAAAAGTTAAAATCAAAAAGTGGGGAATAAAGGCCGTATTCACTATAACTCCCAGTAACAAACCACCCACTTACTTTAAACTTCCAGTTATGAATTTATAAAAGCATTAAATATTCAAACATCAGTCAAAACAAATCGCCTCATAAAACCAAATAGATTGAAACCGTAGTATCATAACTGGATCATCTTCCCTATTAAATATCTAAACGCTCTATATGTTGAACTTCCTTCAAACATCTATTGAGCACTTTCTAACACAACTGTTTACTGGTCTAATTTGAATCTAACCGATAACTGTTCAGTATATATATATATATATATATATATATATATATATATATTATTAGATTACTTCATCCAAACGGAAAAGAGGTAAGGTAAATCCCAAAAACCTGATCCTATTTAATATTAAATTGTAATATTAAAAAATGCTACAGGAGCAGAGCTCAATGTAATTAAAATTACAGAGCTAATATAAAATGAAATAAATTTTCAACATTGAAAATTGTTGAATGAACATTTCAACATAAAATCCCTAAGAGGGATATCACGTCTCCTCAGCAACAGTTCAATCCTTTTTTTATTTATCCATTTTTTCTCTATTTCCCTTTTTAATTTTATTCTCATTTTGAAGGACTGAACTGTTGCTGAGGAGACGTGATATCACTGTTAGGGATTTTATGTTGAAATGTTCATTCAACAATTTTCAATGTTGAAAATTTATTACATTATATATATATATATATATATATATATATATATGAATTGTTTGAACATTATTTTTTATCGATACTCGTATTAAAGTAGATATTCTGTTTTTAATGAAACAGTATTATATATTTATATCTACCGACCTGATTATTTACAATAAATTTTTATTACAAAAATCTATATAAGGGAAGCTACCATTTGATCTGGTAACATCTTAGACCTCTTGACCACGAATAGCCTCCAGTCTAAATGAGGTTTTTATCGAGCCTATGTAGCACAATTTTTGATCCATCGTAAACAAACATATCTGCTCTGAAATGTATTGTAATGTCAACAAATGTAAACATGTTATGAAAATTATCGTAAATAATCAGGCCGGTAGTATCGAAAAAAAATAATGTTCAAACAATTCATTTCAAATTGTCGGTTGCTTATAACCAAGTTTTGTTAAAATTCATTGAATTCCGTAACATGTTTATATATACATATATATATATATATATATATATATATATATATATATATGTACCTCTTACCAGACTATTCTATCTCTTGCATGCACCAGGATTTTATACTTGGACTTTTGAAATTTCAACTCTCACTGTATTTCTTGTATTATTATACTGCAATATTGTATATATAAAGATTTATGTAGTATTTTTCCATACTTTGTGCAATATCTTTTAAACATTACAAAAGACAAGCAAATCAATTATACTGATATATGGGGGTTAATGGACATTCTTGTCATAAGGTAAACAGCTCATCCATAACTGATAACCTTATGACCTCTATAAAATGAAAAAATAAATATAGTCATCCATAACACTGCTGAATTTTACTAAAATAGAAAATAAATGATAGCTTTAAACTTTCTCTCTTTAAATCATTTTATTAAAGTCAAACAATATAATCTTTCATACTTTTTATTGAAATTTTTCAATCTTTAAGTTATTACACTTGGATTAACTGGTTGATAAGTTATGTGAAGTACATATTTTCATGTATCTATTTTTGACCATTGTCATTAACAAGAACTAAATGTTGTTAGTATCTTAGAAAAAGGTTTTGTTTGCTACATTCTGGCAAATAACTTGTCTGTCTTAATTTTTACATATATTCAGGGCCGTGCTTAGAGCCCCCGCAGACCCCGTAATTGCAGGAAGTCTGCAAGTTCTCTAGGGGCCGCAAGGCCCCGGGAAGCCACAAGGCGCTTTTTGGCTCTGCAGATCTATTGTAATGAAAAAAAAAAAAATTATTAGGATTAACTTGAAAATTGTTATCATATTTGTATGTTGAAATATATTTATCAACCCGTCTTTCTCTATTATATATATATATATATATAATATTTATTTGTATTATGGTTTTAAATATTTATGCTGACTGGGGTCTGCATGTGTAATTTTACTGAATTTTTCATTAACAGCCTTCGTTCGGCCTGCGACCCATCATTATAATATGATCTGTCTACATTTTGCATTCTTTTTCTAGTAGAGTCAACTTCTTTCAGACTAAAAAACTGAAAAACAAAATAAATTTGTTTGAAAATTCTTTGGAAAAACTTGTAGAACATTGAGAGCCAAAGTGCACTGAAATGGCTATAAAAATAGCTAGAAAATACCAAAAAGTAGCTGAAAGATGTGAAACCATTAGCTTCAAAACCCCAATTTTGCAATTTCTTCTGTTTTTCATTATCACCGCATATCTGCGTTCCTAGAGTATGTTATTTTGTTTAAAGTACCATTTATTGTGGGTTCAGTATGTTGAAGGGGGTGGCAAGTTGAATTTTGTGGGTAGGGGCCACAAAGTGCTTTCTGCCGGGGTGGGAGGCATGATGTCCCTAAGCATGGCACTGCATATATTTGCTCTATATATATTTATATACAGCTCCCCTAGAGCGTTATCCTACCACTTTATGTACAGGATACTCCTTTGCATTCTTCTATATCAACACCACATATATATATATATATATATATATATATATATATATATATATATATCAGTAAAAGCATTAATTCTGTTACAATCAATTACACCAAATATTAAAACAAAAAATGACAGTGACCGGTTTTGTCGCCATGTATCAGAGTTGTAATGGGAAAATATTATGACAAACTATATACATATATTATGGGTGACATGAATAAAAGGGAGGGGGGAAAAATTTCTTTTGCTAAAAGTTATCTCACCTGAAGATGCAAGAGACCCAACAAAGCAAGCCCAGGCAAACACTTTCTTTGTTTACAGGGCCGACTGGACATGATAAACAGTGTCTTCAGCACCTTCAGATGATACTGTGATGAATACGAAATAAAAGTAACTCTTCTCTTTGCTGTTAGCAAATTCATGAACCAGTGTGAAATCTAATTTTGATCTATGTAGAACCACATTTTGGTTGCTTCAAGTTTTTCCTTCATCTTTGATGAAATTGTTCAGAATTTGCTAGCATATTGTAGGACAAACATTGTATAATAATCCAATACTCTTTTCTTTGTTTTCAATGAAATTTTCCTGTCTCTTTACCCTGCTTAACTTTTGGAATGGATCCTTGGCTATGCCAATACACATTCAGATCTCAGTGAGGTAGATTTCATCTTCTGTTAGTACACCTCCCAGGTATTTAAATTTCTATACTTGCTTGATTTTAGTATTCCCAACCTGTATTTTGCATACTGAGCTCCTCTTTTTAATGATGAACATATATTCAGGTTTCTTAAAGTTTATATTTATTCCTTTATTTTTGCTTTCTTTAGCTATCTTCTTCTGTAGGAGGCCTTGTAGTTTACTTATCCTGTCTGTCATCAGCACTGAATCATCTGAATATTTTATATTGTTCAGATATTGGCTGCTAATGTCAAATCCTGGCAGGAGTTCTAGTTCTCTCAGAATTGCCTTGCTGTATAGGTGGAATAGATCTGGCAAGAAGATACATCCTTGTCATACACTACTTACTATTTTTGTATATCTGCTGGACTCATTTCCTGTCCATATGCAAATGGTTTGCTGCCAGTAGAGGTTCTCGATTAATCTAATGTCTTTCCCAAATATGTCTAGGTTGCCAAGCATCTCTAAGAAGTCTTTGTAGTGTACTTTATTGAATGCATTTGTGTCATCTCTGAAAAACAGGTACATATCCTTCTGCATTTGTATTGCCCTTTCTGATAACATTCTGATTATAAATATCACATTTTTTGTCCCAGTGTCCTTGATGAAACCACACTCTTCTTGTCCTACCTCTCGCCTGATTCTACTGTGCATTCTATTCATCAGAATTCGGATGATGAATTTTGTTATGTGACTCTTTAAGTTGACTGTTTGGTGGAGTTCACATTTCTTTGTACCTGGCAGTACTATGAAAATTGATTTGCTTATCTTGTCTAGCATATTGCCAATGCTGTAGATTTCATTTAATATTTCTGTTATTTTATCTACACCAAAATCTTCTGAAGCTGCCAGCATCTCTATTACAATGTCGTGTGGTCCTGCTGCTTTGTTTCTATTCAATGTGGCCAGTGCAGCTTCCACTTCATTTTTTAATATTTCTAGTCTGTTGGTATTTCTTTTGTCAGTTGCTCACTCTTGTGGAAGGGATCTCTGATAATTTTGTCTCATCACTGAAGTATTTTCCCCCTTCTCTAATACGAGCATTCCATCCTTGAATTTTATATATCCTGTTGAAGCGCATGTCTCTTCGTGTTAGTTCTCTTATTTTTTATGCATATGTCCTTTATTGATCATGCTCGGTCCCTATTTCTGCACATTTGCTGTTGAGTCATTTTTCTTTAGCCTGTCTGCATTTTCTCCTTATTTCCTTGTGTAGTTTCCTGTATTCCATTCCATGTCATAGCATTGTTTTTTATTTTTTTTGCATCATGTCAAGAATCTCATCTGTGATTCACTCATTGTTTCTTCTATGCTTGTTTTCCTTCAGAATGATGTCATTTGTTAATGTCACTAAAGCTTCTTTTAGTTTGTCCTATTTTGAGTTCTATATTCTAATTTATCCCTTGTATTTTCTTTTCACTCTGTCCATATATTTTTCTGCAGGTCAAGTTCATTCATGCATCTGTTGTATTTCAGTCTAGGTGCTGCACTAAGCTTCTTCAATCTCCAAAGTTTTATTCACAGTTTACATATAACCAGGAAATAGTTGACTCTGCAGTCAGAGCTTGGGTAAATGTTTCAGTGAACAACTGCATCCTTGAATCTCCTGTTTATAGTAATGTTTGTTGATTTGGTTTTTCTGGGCTTCTCCATGTCTATAATTGTCTTGGGTGTTCTTGAAACTAGGTGTTGGATCTTACCTGGTCATTTGCTGTGCAGCAATGGACCCAGTATTCTCCATGGTCATGGCAGGTTCCTGGACTGAAGTTGCCAACTGTTCCACCTTCCCTTTGATAATTCTAATTTATTATAATTTATGCTGAGCTTTCACACTGTTCAGCATTGGGTAGAAAGATGCTATTTCCTTCTCAGTACTTTGTGTTGTCAGTGCATGCACTACTATA
This sequence comes from Ascarosepion bandense, assembly GCA_037127315.1. NCBI lineage: Eukaryota > Metazoa > Mollusca > Cephalopoda > Sepiida > Sepiidae > Ascarosepion > Ascarosepion bandense. The sequence continues at coordinate 988,304 of JBBBDQ010001395.1, read as the reverse complement.
AAAGGTATGTTGAAGGGTTTTCATTTCAGTTTGACCTCAAGAATTCTTTTGGATAATTGACAGTACCCCAGAACACATTTCATCATGAAAACCTTTTTAATAAATATAAAAAATAACTTTTTTCTTTTGGCTACAGTGAGAAAATTTGTTGAATGAGAGATCTGAGGTAATGTCAGACATAATAAAAGATATGTTTAGGTCTGTATAAATGTTCTTGTTTGACCCCCTCCCCTTCTATGGAGTTTCTGGCTATGCGTTTGTAAATAAAAAACAATAAGCATAAGGAAATATAATTTACTCTTACCACCTGATGAAGTCTGGGTAGCATAAGTGGGGAATATTTCATCTTTTAATGTTAATAGCTCTACATGTTTGATTCTTGGAATTATGTATTGAGCACTTTTTTGAATAACCGTTTACTGGTCTGATTCTACCTTGACCAATGCCTTGTTTTCAGTTATATATATATATATATATATATATATATATATATATATATATCTAGAGAGAGATAAAGAGTGATGTAATTAATAATTGCAAGAGAGAAGCACTTGTAAAATATTCATGTATTTGACAATTTATAATAAATTTTCTTAGATATTTAAGTCAAAATGATTTGCTTGTAAGTTTCTCAATTATGGCACAAACCTGATAAGTTTGGTGATTCATAAGCAGTAGAAGAATTTCCATGAAAGTTTGAACTGGAAGTAGGAGTACTTGTTTCACTGAGGCAGCCCATTGTGTAATAGGGAACACAGACTGCTTCACCAGTGTCCATACTTTCATCTGAACTGTTCTTCTGACCTTTAAGTGAGGTACCCTATAAAGACAAACAGTCAAGGTTGTTATGATAAATTTTTAAAAAATAAAATGATTATATATATATATTTCAATTGTACAGACATAGTTTCAGTAGTTGTCTGACAATATATATGTTATATAATAAAAAAAACAAGGATGTTATAAGAAGACCAATAAGGAAATGAGTATCTCGTCACTTGTATGAGGTATATGTTTTAGATATTCTCACAATTGTTACAGGTGATAGTAGAGTGGTAGCATCTGTTAGGGGTCCCTGCTATGGGAAAATAGTGAACCCCCAAATAAAAAAAAAGCAATATTATGAAAGTATAAAAATACGCTTTTATTAAAAAAATACCAACAATACATATTTATAGTAAAATCATCAACAATACATATTCACAGAGTATATTTAGCAGAAGCCATAACAATGGGTCTAAAATATTTAGATTTTGGCATTAAATAACTCAGATAGGTTAATATGCCGTTAATCGGCATCAACAAATCAACCAACCGGTGGTGGTAAATGGTAAAATTGAAGATAATGCTTCACCATTGGACAGTATATTTGCCTAGATGGATATAAAAATGAAAAAAATATTTTTAAGCATGGGATATCTAAAATGACTTGAACCAATCAATAAAAGTCTCAATAGTTATAAGACAAGCTGTAAATGTCCAAAGAGAAATAATCTTGATGTGCAACAAAACCTTTATATATGCTGAATTCATGCCAGTCAGTTAAGTGCCATGTGTGACACATGCTTTGGCGATTATGTCTTGAAAGAGACATGACTGACTTGGGCAAAGATTTCCCTGCAGTAGGTTGCCATTACATTCATGTACTCTTATTAATAATAAAGAAAATCTATTAAAATTAAAAACTTGTAAAGATTTCTGATATATCAACTAATTTTTTTAAAAATTTTTATATAAAATTTAGTGCAAATGTATTCATCATGTGACATACAAGTTTAATTTAATCCTTTTTGGAAAATGAGATACTGAAAACAAATTGAAAATCTTTTGATCCTTTTTGAAAATTATAAACTGAATAAAAAACTGAATACTGTTTTAAAACTTAGATTTTTTTATAAACCTTTGCAAACAACTGATAATTATGTTGGAAAATTTATTCAACAGAAAAGTAGCATTTTAATGAAATTTCATAAAAAGGTGTGAGTGCTATAGTTAATTGAGGATTATGTTAATATGGTGATGGACTAAATTAAGTTAAATGTATAAAATGTCAGCTCACTAAAGAAAATTAAGTTTAGTCGCTTATTGTAGAGTAGCTTTTAGTAAAGTTGCCTTAGACCAAATTAATGAAAAAGTGACTCCAGTCGTTACAATTTACTTCCAATCCATTGATTTTATGTCAGTTTACCTTAGAGATTTCAGTGATTTCTTTCTGTGATTGTTGCACATTTCTCAGTGGGACTGGCCATCAATGTTAAAATCATTAAAAAAAACTTGCATGACAAATGTTAATTTTCATGGCAAATTGCATCTAACCAAATTTGAAGAGTGATACAACACAATTTTCTTATCTGTACACTAAACAATTTTAATTTATGCTGTATGATGCTAAACTTATTAAATATCAATATAGTTAAAATGTATTCTTCACACACACACACACACACACACACACACACATATATATATATATATATATAAAATAAAAGTTTTAAAATCTTACAGAAAAATAAAAATTTGAAAAACTTATAGAAAATTCAATATATATATATATATATATATATATATATATAAATTTTTACTTTTTAATAAGTTTTTAAAATTTTTATTTTATTTGTTCACTATTAATATTCTATAACTAGCTAACTTGTTTACTATCAAATTTACTTTAGCATGGGTATGATGATAAACTACATTCAACAGTAAAACCTCTGATCAAGAGATTGGATTTTTAAGAAGTGTGGAACCACCTGAATTGCTGTTGCTTCCAGATCAACCCTAACTCATAGTGGCAGCACCTGTTAGGGTCCAAGCCAAGGGTAAATGGTGAATCCCCCAAACAAAAATCAACAGAACATTCTTATAATAAAATGAGCAACAATACATTTTTATAGGAAAACAACAACCAATGCAACACTAAAATATAAAAATACATTTTTACTGTTGAATTACCAACACTACATTTTATGATATATAAACTATATACTAAAACTCTTACCTTTACAAAATTATGTACAAAATATATGTAATTGAAAACATAAAATTACATACAAAATATTTGGATTTCAGCATTAAATGGCACATAGAGGTTGATATACTGCCAAACAAAATCAACCAACCAACTTGAAAGAACTCTTGCGCGACATCAGTCCATCCAATATCCTAAATTTTCTTAACTCAAACTTTATTCCAAAATATAATTTTAACAAAACTACAACATAAAACACACTATCACTGCCTCTAGTAATCATGTCTGCACTAAAGCTGAGTTTTGAGTTTGAGTTTTGTTTAATGGCATATCAGCATCTGTCGGTTATTTAATGCCAAAAAGGTAGGGTTTTAAGGTACTTTTTAAGGTTTGGTTAGAGTTGGAAGAGTTGATTTAGTCAGATTTTGATGAAAAATTTTATTTTTTTAATTTAGAAAACTGAAGATGTCTTCCAGTTTTATATTCACAAATATATTAGTAGTAATAAACTTTTTCCTTCAAAAATGTATTATGGCAATAATTTATTTTTCTTAAAAAATGTATTTTTTGGTATTATTTTTCCTTATCTTTCTTTAAAAATCTATTTTTATGTATATATTTCTATAAAAGTCTATTTTTATACTTCATAATGTTTTGACCCCAGTTTAGGTGTCAACTCTTTGCCCATAGCTGAACGCTAACAGGTTATACCAATCTGAGTCACGGTAGCCCTAGGAACAACAACAATTAAGAGGTTGTATCATGCTCCTCATAACCTCCCAAGCAGAGGCCTTGCTGATGGCTGCAGTTTATAGCCATACCCAAGACCAACAAAAGCTGAGTATCATCTACCATTTATTCAATTATGAAAGCAGAATAACATATTTTTATTACTTCAAATCTCCCAAGAAAATTAAATTTCAACATTAAATAACCCATAAGAAAATGATATTTTTTTTTTTTTTATCATCTCACCCTGAGCAAGGCGGAAATGCCACTGATGTGCAGGGGGTTACATGAATGTAAAAAGATTAATTAGAAAAGAGTGAGGAGTACAAACTAGTTAGAAAGGAACAATAGAAAGCTGAGAAAGCAGGTGCAATGACAGATACATAGGTGGAGAGAAAGGGAAGGTTATACAGGGGAGGGGAGAGAGCTAGAGGCCAGTGGTTAGTAGATGAGTATTGACTTTGCATTTAAATTTCTGGAGGTTGTAGCTGTCAGGAAAGCAAGAATACGGGAGCGAGTTCCACAGGCGGGAAGTGCGAGAGAGGAAGCTGCAGGAGTAGAATTGTCATCTGCATTTGGCTAACCTAACTGTGAATGGGTGAGACCCAGTTGCCAATCTGGTTACACGAGTAAACACCTGTTGAGGAGGCATCAGTGACTTAAGCTCGTCCGAGCAAAAGCCATGAAAGTATTTATAGAAGAGACAAAGGGAGGCCACATTTCGACGATGGGGAAGTGGCTGCAGTCAAGCCACCAGATCAGTACCTATCACATTACAGACTCTCCTTTGGAGCTTGTCAAGAACACTGAGGAGAACGGCAGGGGCACCTGACCATAAATGGCAGCAGTACTCCATGCACGGATGGATGGTTGACTTGTATATATGTAGAATGGATTCAGGTGGAAAAAACATCCTGGATCGACATAGTGACCCAATCTTCTTAGCAGTAGGTTTTGCTATGGATTCAATATAGTGGTTCCATTTGAGGTCTGAGGACAGGGTAAGTCCGAGGAGGCGTAATGTATTACTCTCAGGGAGAATCACTTGGATATGCACTTAAAAAAATTACTCAGCATGTCTATTAACTAGTCTGATCCAAGGTCTTGGTCGTGAGAACTTTGTGAGGGTTGTACTAAAGACACAAGCAAATTGATCTTTCTACTAACAGGCTAAGGTAAATTAGTTGTTAATAATGATACTTACAGGGGCACAAATAATGTGATAGTCTTGTTGATGACTGGCAAAGAAACTGTAACAGGTCAGCAAGCAATTATCTGCTGTGGCCACGACAGAAAGATAGAACCTGGTAATAAAAAATAAGTTCTATGTCAAATGAAAGAATTAACTCAGACATAATTTAGAATCTTTTTTTGTGTTTCCTTTATAGATTATTTTTTTTAAAAATAATCTTAAATTCATACAAACTAGTCATTTATTTTATTTTAATTTTTATTACAATACCTATGAAGATTTAATGAATTTGTTATTTTGATTTTTGATGTATCATAATTCATAAGTTAATGATTGAATAATAGCATTAGCGATTTTCTTACAAAGAAACATTTGGCATTCATTGGCTAAGCTGCCAGTACTACTGTTGGTTGAAATTTATTAATTCACTCTCTTAAAACTATTTTTCAGGAAAATAGGTTTCTCAAGTCCTGTATCAGTGATCAATCTTTCCAGTATTGATGGGGGTTTCTTTCTTAACCTTTTATTTGAATTAGCATGAAGCATCAACATATTGATGTCATTTGAGTCAAATGTGCAATCCATTTTAGTTGTTGCTGCTGTTGAAAGTGATCAAGTTTTTTACAGTTCTTTGTGACTCTGTAGTACCAGTCCATAAGATTCAAAGAAGGATGATCCTCACAAAGACCTACAGGCTTCATTTGCTCAAAGCCATTTTTAATGATTGACTTGTGAAAGTTGTTGTACACAACTGATAGTTTTTATATTTCTGAATGAGTTTAGAGCCAGGAATGGCATTCATATGAAGATTTTGACCTACATGGTTTGGGTTTTGAGATTAATGTTTGGATTTTCTCATAATTTGTAGTGTTCAACAAAACTACCTCTAGCACAGACTATTCTATATTCAATTTCTTTATCTCCTATACTGCGTAACTTTATCCATATATCGAGGCACTAAAATATTTTAGTATTTACTAATTCCACATTCTGAATATTTTTGATGGATTCAGGGTAGGTGCCATCATTACTTTAATTCCAATTCTAGATCATAGCTTCTATTTTGGAAAGGTTTATCTTGAGTCGTAATTCTTGGAATAATGAAGATTTTGAAAACCATTCTTATCTTAACTATGAATGTCTATTTCAACAACATCTCCCCTTCATCTTCAGTATACTGGTATCAGGAATTGTTGTCTTGCAAATTCTTTGACAATAAAATACATATGAAAATTCCCTTCTATGTGCCATGGCACTTCAGAACATTGATCATGGCTCTCCACAATTTCCTGTCCTTTGAAGCTCTTTTGTTTTCTATTCTTAACCCTTTTCTGCTGACAATTTGTACAAGCTCTTTCCTCATATCTTCAATATCCTGTGACTATCACATTTTCTAAACCCTCTTTCCTCATTATGTACCCTAGAAATTTCCATTTTCTCTTTTTGATGCAATGTATAAGTGTTGTTTTTGTTTTTCATTTTCTCTAAAATGTTGTAGTTGCTCAGATGTTCAAGTCTGTGGTATTCTCAGCATCCTTCTGAAGAACCACATTTCTGTTGCTTCAAATCACTTTTTCATCTGTTAGGAGTTTGTTCAGCATCCCTTGTGATCAGGGCTGTAGCTGATGCTAAAAAACACCGGGCACAGAGAAAATTGCCCGGATTTATTAGTTGACAATGTGATGACGTCATCAGTGTCACCCGTTTCCAGAAACTATGATTTTTGTGGATTTTTTCAGCTATTCCAATGGAAATTAGGCACAGAACATGAACAAAAGCAGGAAATTGGGTTCGGACTTTCTGAGTATAACCAGTCTTTTCACCCAAAATGAATAAATAAACAAACAGATTTTTACTGCATTCATTTGGATGTTTTCTTCGTTTTTCTTTCTTTCTTTGTGAATTGTTTAGTTTGATTTCTGACGAAGACATTTTTCCTTGCCCATATTTTTACTATGATTGCACGGATCAGCCCGAACCCATGCGCGGTGTGCCCAGTAGTCAGATACGGCCATGCTTGTGATATAGGATGACTGACATTAAATAACAGTTCAGTACTCTTTTCTTTGTTTCTAATGAAATCTTCCTTTTTCTTAATATTTTGTTTAGCATTTTGGACTCATCCTTGTTTAGCACTGCTCAGTTTTTCTCTCCTTGTTTCAGTCTATGCACCTTGGCCCAGGGATTGAACCTGCCCTTATTTAGTACTGCTCAGTTATTATTCTCCTTATTTCCACTGCATCTCAGTCTGCACAACCCAGCACGGGGATTGAAATCATTCTTATTTAGTACTGCTCAATTATTACTATCCTTGCTTCCACTATCTTAGTTTTCTCAACTAGATACAGGGATTGAACTCAAGATTACTGTCAACAAGTTTCACAAGCAAGGCTTTAATCCATTAGTGTTATGGTGAAACAAACCTATTCTATAGTGAATAGACTCTCCCACCTAATTTAAGTAGGAGTATTAACAGGAACGATAGTAGCCGACAGTTAGTCTAATACGAAAGTAATCAGTAACCTGTCAAGATTACTCTGCGTAATACATATTATATCAAGTTCCTAATGTTTTGTACGTTGAACCTATTAGGACCAACATTAGCACAAATACTAGCCTCCACTGCGAAAATAACTCCACAACAATTAGGCTATTATCCCAATTCTTAGTCAAGAACTCGGAGGTTTAAGCCTTTCTGCCTCCGTTCGACACTGCTGGTGCTTTTGCTTATTATGTCCAATTGCATTCACAAAAGTTTTGAGTTTGAGTTTCATTTAACATTTGTGGGTTATTTAATGCCAAAAGGGTGTGGTTTTAAGGTATTTTTTATGTTCAGTTATAGTGAGGTTATAGTTAAGGTTGATTTAGTCAGATTTTAATAAAAAGTTTTTGCTTTTATTCTTTTTTATTTTATAAAGCTGAAAATGTCTTCTAGTTTTGTATTCAAAAATGTTTTACTGAGAATAAAAAATGTTGGTAATATTTTTCCTTAAAAGTTTGTTTTTATGTATATATTTCTATAAAAGTGTATTTTTATACTTTCATAATGTTTTGACCCCAGTTTGGGGGTTAACTATTTGTCCATAGCTGGGACCCTAACAGATCCTACCACTCCGGGTCAGAGAGGTCCTGGGAACAACAGCAATTAAGAGGTGGTTCCATGCTCCTCACAACCTCTCAATCAGAGGCCTTGATGCCGGATGCACTTTACCATCATGCCCAGGACCATCACAAAGGTTTCTTTTTTTTTTTTCTTACTGCTGCTCTTGATGCTTACTTTTCATTTCTCTTTATTTATTAATAGCTTCCATATTGTGCAGTTCCTGTTCAGCAGAGTCATGTGATACAATCTAAGTACTCTCTTCTACCAGATACAAGTGCCATCAAGAATAGTCAGGTCAAAAAAATTCATTTCAAGTAATTAAATAAATCATGCTACCGAGAAAACTATTTTAAAAAAAATAATAATAAGCATGCCGTGCCAAATAAGCACCATGCCAAATTGTAGAAAATAATGTAACTAACATTTGTATTTGGTATACAAGAATACTTGCTGAAAAAGTTCACTTATATTGAGAGTTCTGTGCGACCCTACTTATGCACGAACATATACATACAAACACAAAATCGCATGTACAATGCTAAATGATCTTTGGCTAATAAATCACTCATACATTTTCTACAGGCAATTTACAAATCGCAGTAATGCAATAATTTTGGAATCACTTTATTTTTAAGTAGTCAAATTTGTGAACTTTTGGGAGAAGTGGCTCACAGAAGCTTCCTTAAGTCTCCCCAAGGCTTGTTTGCTGATTGGTTGATGCCAACCAATCAGATTACTAGCACGTCAAGAATGATTTTTCCTGCACAGCGATCTGGAGTCTATAGTCGCCTAGATAAGCAAGATTTTTCTTACACCTAATTAGTGAGATCTCAACTGTTAAACGAATCCATGACAGTTGGAATTCCGGTTCTGACTCCACACCAATTTTCTCACACACACACACACACACACACACACACACACACACACACACACACACACACACATGCCGATGATATTTTTACACCTTAACTAAAGACTTCTTTTGACACAACAATCCTTTTCAACAGTAATATCACAAGAACAATTATTATGAACACTCATGAACATTTTTCTAGAGAACTTTAAACCAAATAATTATTTTTCACAGAACTCTTAAATTGCAGTCAAAGAGAGGCAACTCTTGACTAATTCAACCTTTCTTACTTAAATGCATGTTTTCGTTCACATTGTTGTTTGATATTGTATGTCTTGTTAATAAGCATATATTTTATGTGTAACAATGTCTTTTGGTTATTATTCTTGTGTGTGTCCTGTTTTCTTATCAAAGTTAAATTAATGTGGTGAAGTGCGCCACAGTTCTTTGGAAACATGACGATTCAGTTTGTATATCAAATATAACTAGAAGTCTTGCAATCCATTAGAATCAATGGGGCAAAATTCACACTCCAACTGTAACTGCTGGTGTGTCTATAACTTACAATGTACACCCCACTTCAGATCAGTTTGAATCCATAGTTGTCCTACTGTGAGACTTGTTACACTCCCAATGCTTTGCAGTCTAATCTATCTTACAATTTAAAAGATTAAAATTTGTGTGCATATCTGTTTGAAACACTGAAAATTAAATACAGAAAATTGATTTTCTTACATGCATGCAAAATATTATACAATACTTAGAAAATCAAAACATTTGATATAAATGAGTCATACCTGTTCTCATACTGGTCAAGAAAAGTGATTGATCCCCGAAAAGAGAGAGGCTTTGCAGATTGGAACAGAACTTGACAGGTTAGAGTTTTAGAACCTGGCCTATACTCATCTGAAATCTCTGGAAAACATAAAACAAAATTCAAATAAAAGGAAAGACTCTAACTCCCAACCTAGGAATTCTACTTATTTTCTTTCATGGGTTTTCAGAAGCAAAAACAGAATTGACTCATTCATTTTTCTATGGCTTAACCTTTTGCAAGTTATTTAAAGCCAAAGAAAATTTTTAGATTGTATGAATATTTTATGAAAAAAAAAAGGGGGTTAGGGAGACAAGCCTTACTAATTAACCCATAGATAGGGAGAAGAGGAGGATTCAGACATTTCCCATTTTTTTTCATAAAAATGAATATACTGAATTCTATGGGAATTGGAACTTGGCTCTCAGATTAACAATTCTGAGACATTACCCATTGCACCATCTGCACATTCAAGCCTACAGCACCGAGTATTCCCAAACAGTCACCGATCTAGGTACTGACCATGGTTGATGCTTCTTAAATTTGACATTTGCATGATAACTGTAAAACTTGGAAACAGAAAAAACCTTTTAGATACAGATTCTTGGTTTGGAGAAACGACTTTGTGTTACTAAATAATATGCATTAATTAAAACGTCCAGCTTAAAAAAGGAAAAAGGTTCTTTATTAAAGTTTACAAGCAAAAGAGATTTGACTTTCATGCATACAACAACTGTGACCACATGACAAAGAAGAGAGAACATTGAGTATCCATTAGAAATGAAGTTGCAAAGTGTCATGAGAACGATGATTTATGTTAGTGGACATGATGGATAAATCTGATGAAAGAATAAAAATAGTCCAAACATACTGAGGTAGAATGAAGACAGAAAGTGACTGGACAATTTTATCACCAAACTAGAACACCCATACATTTTAGGGTTCAGCAGAGCCAGGCCGGACATTAAACCCTACTACTGCTATGTATGTGTTTAGATCAATATGTAAGTGTGTGTTAACTTGTGTGTGCGTGCATGCATTTTAACTCTCTACAGGTATGACAAGCGTGGTAGTATCATCTTTCTGTATGTGCTTTAATGCTATTATAGAGATTGATACTGTAGGGAACAAGTATAGTAGTAGCTATATATATATATATATATATATATATATATATAGCTACTACTATACTACATATATATGTATATATGTCAGATTAAATAAATTGCAAACATTACGCCTGCTTTTTTTTAATAAAATCTGTTCATACTCACGAATAATCTTTCATATATTATAATTGAAAGATGTCAGAAATGAGCTGTAACATTGACAGATTTTATTATCATTAATTTCTCAAGGTACGCAAGCACTTTCAGTCTCTTTCTGATTGCAATTTATTTAATCAAACATGTCAAATCAACTATCGCCCGGTTCACAATCCACCCACATCTATTGAACAGGTGTAGAGGCTCATCCCTTGTTCCCTGTTTAGGATGTGGTTTCCAGCTTTCTCTTTTCCAATCTTTTCACTCTTATGTAGCCCCCTGCACATCAGTGGTGTTACCGCCTTGCTCAAAGTGATATGATTAAAAAAAAAAAAGTTGCTGCCTAAATACACAAATATATATATATATATATATATATATATATATATATATATATACCATCCACAGATATAAGACATTGTGTGCTGGTGTTAATAAAATAGTGCTCAATGTAATTGCAGAGCTATTAAGTATATGTTAATAAATATACATTTCTTTTCCTCACTAGTAGCCTGTTTTGGAATTTCATGCACAACCCAATCTTCAAGTTCTAAGAGACTAACCATTAAACAGTTTACATTGTGCATGAAACTGAGTCTTCTACCAGTGAGAAAAAAATATATATATCAATGAACTTTTCATAAATAAATATATTTCCATATGTTGGGGAATAAATAACACCCTCCTGGTGACATATAAATGGACTAGTCTCGATGTTTGAATATTAAACACCAAGTAGTCTAGAAAAGACTGTTGGAGTTATTTTTCAGAGTATATCTTTGAAACATCATGATGAGAGTGTTAGCAAGACTTTACATTGTAACTGATAGAAACTGAGTTATGACACTATCTTAAAATGAGAAAGTTGTAACCATGTCAATAATTTTGCACTGACTAAAATTATTTATGCTTGAGATAAGTTTTTATGCTTGATGTAAATTTTGCCAATAAAAGGCAGTGAATTTTCATCTCTTTTCAAAAATAATGTTTACTACCTGATAAGACATTGTTCTTTCAATGTCGAGACAAAATGTACACTTTTGTAGTAGATTGTAATTTGGACATGTTCTAAATTATAACTTATAATAAATATTCATTGCTCTATTTCTATATTGAGCACTATTTTAAATTAATATTTTGAACTTTGTAAATATTTTCTTCATTCCTTATTCATTTGGAAATATATATATATATATATATATATATATATAAAATAATCATGACAAATTAATACTCCATAACTTGTATGAATACCAAACAATAAACATATATTTTAAAGAAAACGTTCACGGCTTCTCACACTTTTTATTTTATACTAATTACTCTCGTTGGAACAACCCTATTCCTTTATTCGATATATATATACACAAATAATAAATATATGTTTGTTCCTCACCAATTTCTAAGGAAATAATAGATTTATTTTTGTGGATAACCATGTTTCAGTAAACATCCTATTTTTTTTTTTAATGTGTAAAACTAGTCTGCATATTTAAGGAACTTAATAAAGAAAATGAGTTTCGTGTCTCTACAAGAAATTTTCAATTTTTCATCCTCTCTTTCTAGGGAAATCATCATCTCATCTGACATCTAATCTGGTATGCTTTAAACTGCTCAGCTAAAAAAAAGCATCACAGCCCAGTAAGATTCAATTAACCTTTTTAAAGAAAGCACATCTTGAAAATCCATATCTACTAACTTTTTATTTTCATATCCAAAACTTAAAAAATATTCAAGGAATTAATGGATGCCATTCTTAACAGAATATTATTCTTTATTACTGTAAATATTAATTTATGCATACTCGTTTGAGGAGATGCTGCAACTTTTAAAATAATGTGAATTACGTCTAATAAATTATCTTACAAGAAAATTGTACCTTATAAATATATATCATTCTTGTCATCAGTAGTTAATACTGCAAAATCATATTCCCACAATTAAATATCAACTGGGTATATTACCTGTGCTTTTTGGAAATACCACCGAAATTGGAGATATAACAGTACCATTGTCACATTCGACCTCTGGGCACTGGACAGTCAGGGACAGTGGGCTGCAAATAAAATGTTTAAAGATTTCACTCAAAAGTTATAGAATATTCTTATAAAATCCGATTCACACTTTTTCTTCCTAACACCCTATTATTCTCATTCATAAGAAGATGAGAATAGTAATTCATTCAATAAGATATATAAACATGTAATAAATGAACTATGTCAAGATGATCAGTAAAGATATGGAACTGCAAGCTTAGAATCTCCTTCTTTTAGGGTTAATTGACTGCATCAAAAAGAAAAAGAAACTACAAAAAAATGTTATCATTGATAATTTTGTTTTGTCTCTTATCTTACAATAAATCACCTTATCTTACAGGAAAAATGGTAACATTGCTAACATTACGTTGTTAACAAAATTGTTAACATAATCATGTGGATTATTGCCCTTATTTTGTTATTTTAACAATGTTTCAGCTACTGTACTTTCCAGCCTTCATCAGGGGCGTGTCAATCCAGATAATTTACAAGGAATTTCAAACTGTGCCTCTTGTTTTATCCATGAGAGTTCATTTCAAAATTTATTGATGGTTGCTCAGATTGACAAGCACTGATGAAGACTGCAACATTTTGATTACAACAACAAAGATCAGGACAATAGTCTGCTTATAAATCATCAACATTACAGTATTTTTTTTCTTGAGGCTGGGCTGGAATTAATCTTGCACAAAGCAAGTTGGGTCCTCCCTGACAGTGGATCTTTCTTTGCCTCTCCACATATGCCTGTCATTGTCAGAAAACAAGCGAAAACTTGTCATAAACATTTTAGGCAAGTTTTAACAAGGCCAGATTAACTTTCTGTCATCCAACACAAACACTCACAGCAGTCCAAGTGCACCAGGATATTTTTATCGAGACAACATCTCTAGGAAAGTTCCCATTCAATTCTTGAGAAACCAACCAACCCACATATATATATATATATATATATATATATATATATATAATTAAATTTCTTTTTATTTAAAATTAATTTAATTTACATTGCAACATGGAAATTACTATGTTTCAAGGTTTAAAATTTCTTATCTCATCATCAGGCAATGTTTAATAACTTTGGTGAAAATGATTGACATTGGAATGTAGAAAACAATAATTTTGTTTTTTAAAGTGTTAATATGGAGGGAGAAGACAAAATTTAGATTTTATGGGTGTGTTGAAATTAACTAATCAGAATAAAGGTCAATTTTGAAATTCTGATTAGTTAAATTAAACACCCCCATAAAATCTAAATTTTCTGTCTTTCCTCCTTCATATTAACTCTTTCAAAGCAAAAATATTGTTTTCTACAGTCAAATGTAAATCATTTTCAAAGTTATCAAACAATATATGATGAGATTAAAATTGTGCCAACATTGTGATAACCAAATATTTTTCTTAAAATTTAAATCATTACGTAATATTTAGTCTATACTAAGTGCCTGAAGATTGTGTTGTACATGAGACTCTGTGTCATATTATTGGCAAGGAATAATACATATATTTATTAATATAGACTTAATAGCTCTGTTGGTTTACATCAAACAGTTTTATTAACACCAACATATATATATATATATATTGCTCATTCAGTAATGAATTGGAGCACTCTGGCTGTTGGGCGTCTAGAATGATAATATACATGCTAAAACGTCTGCCTTCTACCAAGCACCCATGGCCCAGAGGTGGAATCCGCCGACTGACGCCAATTCGGTTGGGTTTCAATCCTGGGTTAGAAGCAATCGGAGTCTAACCGTGCTGATGAGCTGTGATTCAGCAAAACAGATCTGTCTGCAGATGACTCTATATGTATATATATATATATATATATATGAAAGAGAGAGAGAGATAACTGCTATAGATTAGTGGATAGACAACTGTTATTTATCAAGAAAGAAAGAGTTTAATTATTTGAAATAGAAGTGTATTGACATTATCCTTAATTTAAAAAGAAAAAAATATTGTGTAGCATCCACATAAATCCTACCATTTTTGAAAATACCACAATTCACAAGCATCAGTAGCCTATAGAAACCAGTAAAGACTCATGCAGACTGCATATACACAGATTCAAATTGCCCAAGCACAAAAAATTCTCCACAAAATATCTTTCTTTTATGTTCCATGCCTCTTCAGGACGTAGGTGATCACGGGTCACCATATTGTCCTCTCCATCTTGGTTTTTAATATATTTTATCTTGGTATTTCTGCCAAACTCTGTTATGCCATCAGTTTTCTCAAGTCCATCAAGTATATCATGCACTATTTTTCCCTGTCCCCCTTTCCCTGTTTCTACCCTGTGAGTATCAAATTCTCCAAACCGTCCTTCCTCATTATCTGTCCCCGAAACTTCAACTGTCTCTTCCTGATGTTAAGTATAATTTCCCATTCTGTTTTCATTCTCTCTGAAACCTTTTTGTTGCTTACATATTCGGTTCATGTTGAACCACATTCAGGTAGATATAGAACCAGACCACATGTCTGGACAGTAGACATAGAAAACAGTCCTGATAGCAGTTTCAAACCCTCCAGTCATCCAATGTTACTCAATGCATTAAACACACATTGTTGAATGTAAGAACTTTAAGTTACAAGTTTTAAAATAAAAATAACACTTTTCTTCATTGTTTTCAAATTCACAAGCCAGTGCAATGATCTATTTGTGACCAATAGAAATAAAGGATTGGTTCAGTGCTGAAGAAAAAAGACCAAAGCAAATTTCACGAGCCTGTGTGAAATATAATTCTAACCCATGAAAGGGGAGCAATTTACAAACTCAGAAAAAGTAACAAGCCAATGTCAAATTGCTTTCTGAAATAAATAGAAAATTGACTCAGAGACAAGGGAGCAAAGAACAGATTCAACACCAACCACAATGTAGCAAAAATTGTTGAGCACTGATCAGACTCAATTTATCTGGCGATTCGTACATGCACCCTCTCATTGTCTCCTTTGTACTGCATTCTTTATCTCTCCCTCTTCACCTACTCACCATCCATAACAGAAAGAGAGGAACAAAAACTACTATTTGTTGATACACACAGCAAAACATACTTATCTTTTTCTGCACAAATTACATTTCACTAAAACAAACACTTAATTTTTTAAACTCTTTACTACTTTCTCTTAGAACATTTTCTGTTTAATAATTTCATACATACAAATTGATGTCATGCTGTTTGATAAATAAATTTTCATTCATACAAACACAACAGTTTTATTCTTTCCACCCTTCTGATAAATTTAAATTGTGGTGACTTTTGTTAATTTTGGCACAAGGCCAAATGATAAACATAATCGAGGTCCCTAAATTCTCTTATAAATTTTACATTTTAAATTTACAAACCTAAAAACTTTCAGCATTATATACACAAAACTTTTACTTTGCTCAATTTAGTTGTTATATAAAGTGTGAAGCTTATTATAAACCTTGTTCATAATCATTATTTTTTGGAGTTTTGATACCTCAAATTATTTATTGAAGTTTGGAATCATTTTCTCAGATGCAATAATATTCATATACAAAGGATTGCAAAAGTAGGTATACAGTAAATATTATACACGTATTATAATAGTGGTTCTAGGATTCATTATTCATTTAATAGTAGAAATCATTTTAATTCATTAAAATCCTTTTCAGGATTTTTATTTCTATAATTTTTATTTTAAGACATTTATTATTATTTTTATTTTTTAATAAATAATAAATATTTGGCCAGTAAAGAAGAATGTACAAATGATGGGGGAAAATAATTTGAACATTTGAGGGTTTGATATGTTCATTTACTGATATAGTTTAGAAAGATAATTTTTTTTTTTTGGGGGGGGGGTATAATCTTTTTACCCCCAAACAATGCATTACTACCCCTGTAAACTGTCCCTCTTTTACATCACTCTTCTTTTATGCAACCCAGAGGTGTCAAAGAATGGGTGAGAGAAAGATGGAAACACTGGTATGAAGACAGCTGCATGAGAGTAGAGCAAAAAAGAAGAAGAATAAGATACAGGAGGTGTCAGGGAAAGGATGGGAGATAAGGAGATGGCAACTGACATTGCATTCAAACTCTTAGAGATTGTAGTTAACAGGGAAGCAAGTATACAAAAGGAAGTTCCACAGACCGGAAAGTGTGATAAAAGAAGCTTCTAAAATAGAAGTTGCAGTTACATTTGATTGTTTTCACTGTAAAAGGGTGGGAACTAGATGCCAGTCTAGTAGCTTGAGTAAGTTCAAACAAAAGGGGCACCAGGAAGCTAAGCTACTTCAAGCAGAAACCATGAAAATATTTGTAGAAGAGCGAGAGAAAAGTCACATTTCATCGATGTAAAAGTGACTGGAGTTGAGCTGCCATGTTAGGATCAATTACATTGCAGATTCTTTTTTGGGTTTTGTTAAGTACCCTGAGATGAATGTTTGTATAATTAATGCATTTTGTAAGCATTTTAATTTTCATTACCATACACCTACTTTTGCAATCACCATTGTATAAACTAGTTGATAAATGCAAACATTGTTATCTTAGAAACTATGGGATTTTTCCAAGTGATGTAATTTACTGATATTCTCTAACAGACAAATGAAGAGAAACTTGCTCAAACCTTGGATAGTCAACTGCACATACGTCGACTGTTGTGACATGTTCAATCAGCAGAGGAACACAGATGAAGATAACCGATGGAATGAAAGTTACTTTCGGAGCTTTCATATTCACAGAAACTGACAAATGTTTGTAGGCTTTGCTATAATCCTTTCGAATAAACAAGGGCACCAAACACTCATAGTTACAATAGACTTCTGTAAATAGAAAAAGACAAACACAAAAAATATTTATGTATTAGAACAAAGATACAACAATACTGGGACTCTTAAGAAGTTCAGATAAGGTAATAAGTAAAGAAAAAATAATATGTAAAAACATTACAATGATTCCTCAAGAATTAGTAGACTTCTACTGTCATGGATGTATTTACAAAGCTTACATTACTTGCTATTGACCTGCTGTTGACATTTATATAAAACTAGCATCATAACCTGGCATTGCCTGTGCAACTTAGAACATTTTTTAATAAGATGATTAATGCAGCATGTTGCAATTTCCGAGTGCTTGGTGGGGGGGTTGATGCAAAGAAGTCTCTGTGAGGGCTTTGCGCAAGTCTGCTTCATTGGTGAAGGATTTTTTTTCCATGAAGATGATCATCCAGGGAGTGGAAGAGGTGCTAATTGGATGTTGCACAAGTTTCAATTGCTGCGAGTAAAGGTCTCCAGTGACCGCTTGGCCTGTTGGTAGCAGTTCATAATGAACCACTTGACGACCTGTCAACCGGACACAAAGCATAATCTTGCATGGATGCATAGGCAGTCTTGCAGTGTGAAGGACAGCATTCTGAGAAGACAACCAATGTCTGGAACGATTGGGAGTTTCATACAGAACCCACTTTTCATCACTGGTAAGCACTTGATTGAATAAGCATGCAGTACGGTGACAAGAAAGCAGAAATATGCAGGCTGCCACTCATTGTCCCTTGTGGACCTCCAACAGCGTTTGTGGAACCCACTTGCTCAGTTTGTACGTCTTACCTAGCCAGAGCAGGTGAAGTTTAACTGTTTCATTGAAACGTTGAACTGTCTTGCAAGTTCACCACACGTTAGACTACTGTCCTCTTCAATGGCCACCCTCAGGACTTTGTCATTCAAGACCTGTGGTTGTCCATTGTGAGGCTCATCATGGAGAGTCAAATCTCTCAACTTGAATTTTCGAAACCCACACCTTGCAGTACGTTCATCCATGGCATTATCCCCAAACACTTGAATGCGGCGAATTAATGCAGCTGCTGATAGTCCCACTTTGAAGTTGTAAAGCAATCAGCCCCGAATGATATCTCTAGACACTTCCATCCTTCTCACAGCTGTCTGGCTTATAACCCATGGCCGGGCATGTTGCACATGTTTTTTATAATGTCTGATGTTCCTACTTTCGGCTGTCCAAATTTGAAAACAATTGCTACACGCATTTCGTATGTATTTCAACTCATTCAATGACTAATCAAAAAACGGACAGAACTTTTTTGGTTATAGTAACAAGAGCAGTCAAAGACCACAAAGCTTTGTCAAGGTATTATAGACACCATCTCAGCAATTAGCAAAAAATGATTAATAAAATGAGAATAATTACAATGAACTTGACTGCTTTCAAAAGTGAAAATACAGAAAATGAAAAATGTAAAGTGAAATTAAAGATTAGGCTGTATAAATTGTGGGAGAATTTGATTTTAATTTTTAATATTCCAAAATTGTACTTGACTCATTTTTTTTTTTGTGTATTTCTTCTTTTTTTGGATAATATTAAATTTATATTGTAAAAAATATTTTTTTGTCTAAAAAATAGTGTGCTCAGAAAATATAATGACGTGAAGTAATCTAGGAGAAATTATTTCATATTTGATATGTGAAAAAATATTACAAAAAAATTAAAAAAAACTAATTACTAAAAAACAGAAAGATAGCCCAGAAACTTTATCCTGTACCAGATCAAGCACAAAATTTAATCAGTTAATGCCAGTCATGAAGCTAATCATCCCTAAAAGTTTCATCTGAATCCATCCAGTGGATATTAAGATATCTTGAACATGAACAAACAGACAAATGTGACTGAAAACAATACCTCCACCTTAATATAGTGACTTCATAGATTAGATATGTAAATAAAAAAAAACTTTGAAGTAAATGTTTGTAAAAAACAAAAAAAAACAAAAAGAAAACTCTGTGATGTGCATTAAGATATAGGGTAACAGGCTAAACATTTCCTTGTTGAGGTTGACTGTCAAGTATACATAGGCATGCACTTAAAGAAACAGCTAAAATTTATTGGAATCAAGTAGAAAAAATAAGTACAACCCTAAAGGATATCCAAGCACCAACTGAAAATGTGAGCCATTGGATCTGACTCAAAAGAAATGAAGAAATATTGGCTAGAGAAATGATCAAAAAAATTCAAAATAGTTGACGTTCAGTAATATATGGTTTGAACCCTCATCGGTGAGGTGCTGGTGTGCAGTAATTTCTATTAAGACACCAGCCTTGATATGGAGTACATTCTCTTCTGATGATCCTTTAATCCCATGAAATACAATATTGTATCTGTCATGACTGTAATCACAAGAAATTTTAAGCAGGTCTCATACTCACTTGGTTGGCATATGACACGAAAGACTTTGGATCCTTTTGCTGGAATGATACTTCCTACAAAACCAGGTTTGGAACATTCTAGAGGAACTCCTGTTTCATGGACAAAATTTATGATGCCATCTCTAAAAGCCGCTGAATCAACAGTCAGATCCAAATCCCAACGCAGATCTTCGTCGGTTCGATTGTCAATCGTTACATCCTGAAACTTTTAAATCAAAAACAGAAGGTTGGATCAATAAGTCCATAGTCAAGCACAAGGATGAGCTGCATTGTGACTTGGAATTTTAACAGTGTAATGTTTGATCTATGTGATTAATATTGACTACTGAATAAAATACATTGACAAGGAAGAAAATTATGTAAATAAATATATATTTCCTCTATAAAGAAAATGCATTTTTGTTATTAACCTATGGACTTATTGATATTTTTTTAATATTATTAGTCACCCCCATCCAATGATAAGAGCCACTCAAGGTAGAAACTCACTGAATAAGGATATTGTAAGGATATAAGAGAAAGAAGTAAGAATTGTATATCATAACCTAAGGTTGAAGAGATTAAGATTGTAGTGACCAGGGAAACATCCCTTTGGGAGTGTTACACAAAATAACTGTTCTTGGAAAGAAATTTTCTAAGTAAGGTAATTGTCATGGTGGCATCACCCATTCAATGGACTAAACTCTTCCTAAACTACATATACTTCCCCTCACAAGAGGAGAGCAGAGAGCTCAGAGAGAGAGAGATCTGTGATAAGCAGATCAGCAGAGGAGAGCAATAGGAAGAGATAGCCAAGACTGCTACTGTACTACCAATGTGAGTCACAATTCTAGTATTACTTTCTAACCCGTATTTATTGTTCTACTAACAGAGTTCCAAGTATTTGTATTTTGTTGTGTTTAATATATATATATATCGTTATTTTTTATTTTGGTTGTTGTATTATTTCATGCTGGACTCTTAACCAGGTCCACGACAATAATAACCCTGATTCAGCCATATGTTTGCAGTATGGTGCATGTTAGCTGTAAAAGTCTGAACAGATGGAAGCAAAATATATTTTTTTTAACATTTGCCATAGAAATAGTGATACAAAAGTGAGAGTCTAGTATTGTGTCATCTGTGGGAAAAGAGGTTGTAGGGAGGAAAATAATTCATCACCAACAAGGCTGTGTAAATGCTTTTGAATACAACTTTGCAGGTGATGAATTATTTTCCACCTTACAACCTCTTTTCTATTGATAATTACTAGCTTCTCACTACTATCAATATTTTGCAGTTAGGATCCACCATATCTATATGAAAAATAAAAGAATGATAATATAAATTATCTTGCTGTTTGGATCAGCATGCTCAGCTCATTTTAGTTGTACTCAATGTTGTAGCGGCAAAACCCACAGATATTTGTGTTGACCATGTAAAATTTCTGATTACAAAATTTATTATAACTTATTACTAATGTAAAAGTAATTTTTTATTTTGTTATTCACAAGTTGATCGATTCAGAAAATGTAGCTGGAAATGAAGTGAACTTATGAATAAGTATTGCTTGACTCCCTAGTTGTAGCTCATTAATTTTTATATAACAAAGAAAACCCTTTATAACTTAACAGCCACTCCCCATTTGAAAACAATTTTACATTAATTTCTAATTAAAAATTTGTGACGAGCAGGAGCAAAACCAGTTGTTTTCTTTTATTTTATACTCATTATTCCCTGTAGCATAAAAATTATAAAGTTTAAAGCAATATATATATATATATATATATATATATATATATAGAGAGAGAGAGAGAGAGAGAGAGGGTGGGAGAGGGAGGGTGGGAGGGGGATCGAAAGAGAGATGCTGAAGGCAAAATCTATCACCCAAGTCACAAACCTTATACTTGTAATGGGTGGGCTAAAAGTATATTTTCACATTTTATATCTAACTTTACTAAACTGTTCTTCCAACATAATGAAGCACCTCTCCATTATGCTTTCTTAGTAAGGGACGACCTTAATCAAATGTTTCCAGTGTTAGTTTGGAAGAAGGTGCAGATTTTTGTAAGGTGTAAAGAACAAGGTTTATGAGAACAATCCCCACACAGAAGATAAATTAAAAGAGTACATCTCAGAAATATTTATTGGCATTGACACCAATTGGGATTTCTGTTGTGCTGTGTTTTATAGTGTTTGGAGAGGTTTGAGGAATGTTACAATGTTGAAGAAGGACATTTCAAGCACTTAACAGATTAAAATATGCTAAAAATGTAAGTAAAATGTTAAGCAAATGTGGATAAGCAGTTTTGAATAGATATGATTGTAACAAATGACTATAAATTTAATAAAGTATTTTTAAAAGTATGAAATGCATACCTACTAAGTGTGAGCCTGATTTTGTGTGTGTGTGTGTGAGAGAGAGAGAGAGTATATATATATAACCAAAGATGTAAATTTTAAATAAACTACATTTTAATGTTAACAATCAAAATTAATTTCAATAGGCTTTTTGAGGGATACCAAAAAGCAAACTGCTACATGTTGGTGACTGAAAATCTCTGATTCAGCCAGACAGTTTTGTACAGTCTCAGATGGAATTAGGTTGTTATAGAGCCAATTTGGTAAATAAGTTTGACTGCTTGAGGACTAATAATTCCAGACATCTTGAATAAAAGGGAAATGAGCAATTACAGAATGTTTAGGCTAGCCAAAATTCTAGTATAATGGTTAGAACATTGATGACCGGAAGTGAAAAGAAGTGGCTAGAAAGTGATTGTTTTGAATTTTAATATGAAACCAAGATGTGGAGAAGATAGCTCTGGTTATCATCTGAGCTTTCTTCTTCTAGATGCTTTGCATCCTGTGATTCTTTTCCAGGAAAAGGATAAACAGATGGCTGACACTTGGCAAGGGTCCTGTAACTCTCCCTCAAATATATGATCCATGACATCACAATTTTCATAAGGTAGTATTCATATCAAATACAAATTTAATTGTAACATAATTATGTATAATTTGTGATGTGTATAAATTTAGGTAAAGCAAATGCTGACAAGATAGTGTGAATCATAAAGTACTGCCTGAGGCCCCCAATCAAGTTTGCCCCATGTCCCAGTTGGGAGTAGTACATGCCAGCATCACAGACAGCAATTCTCGTTAGCTCCTTCTTGGTTTCTTCAAGAAACAATGTTTAACCCTGAAATAATGTCTGTATAAATAAAGCATAATCTATTCAGAGATTCTGACTGAGTAATACTTGAATAGTAATGATAATGATAACATTAGCCATTTTCCTATAAGGAAATATTTGGCATTCATTAACCAAGCAGCCAGTGCTTCTTTCAGTTGAAATTTATTACATATTTCTCTTAAAACAATTTTCCAGGAAAATAGGTTTCTCAAGTCCAATAGCTGTTATGGCTCTTTCCATTATAAATGAGGGCTTGCTTTTTTGTCTTTTCTTCATGATAGTGTGAAAATTCAGCCAACTTGATTAAGTCATTGTTCTCTCTCTGAGATATATGTGATATCCCTTTCAGTTGTTGATACTATTGAAAGTTCTCAAGTGATATGGTTTTGACTATTTGGTACAGTTTTTTGTAGCACCAGTTTGGTTTGAAGATGTCATTTCCCTTTAGGATTTAGGTGATCATGGCTTTCCATTCCCTATCCCTTGATGCTCTTAACACCTTTTCTCTTGTTACTCTTCTCAAACCCTGCTTTGCCATCCATTTGCCCAAACCCAACAAGTATGTCATGCATTGCTTTCCCATCTTGTCCTGTGAGTATCAGATTCTTCAAGCCCTCCTTACTCATTACATGTCTCAGAAATGTTGTTGCTCACATGTTTAGTCCATGGTATCCTCAGCATCCTCCTGCAGAACCATATTTGGGTTACTTCAAGTTTTTCTTTCTTCTTTAATGAGATTGTCCATCATACTACACTCACTGAAAGTCATTTTTAATCATTGATCTGAGAAATCAGTTACATATAGCTGACAATTTAGACATTTTTGAATGGGTTATTTACAATGCTTGACATCCATACAAAAATTTCATACTCATGAGACTATTTTAAAACATAACACTAGAATCAAAAGATGACAAGATGCAACGTAAATAAACTCACGTATATGATATTTAATCAGTTTGGAAGATTTTCAGCAGAAACATTGTGATTAAAACAACAAATACATTGTAAGAAAACAATGTGAAATAGTGGTAGAGTAGAATGGCGTATTTAAATGATAAATAAATAACTTAAATGTCTTACCTGGCACATTCCATTTGAAGAAGGAGAGTTGCGACCATCCTGAACATCTGAAAATTCAAAACTGACCTGGTATTGAGAGATCTCAATGACTGATCGAAGGCCTGTGGCTATAACTCTTTTTCGGGGTGTAACAATATTGGCAGGTGAAGGTCTTGGAGTGAACAGATGTTGAGTGGAAGCAATTGATGATGCACTTAATATTGAAGGAGTCGAGTCCGAGACAGGGGTTGGTGCAGACATATGATTGATATAAACTGGCATTATGAAATCATATGCTGCCAACTACAAAAAATAAATAAAAACAAGAATAATTACACATAAAAATATAGATATTTACATCTGCTCTAGCTTTGATATTGAGCATGTAGAGTGGGTATCCATGATCAAATTCAAAATAAATAAAAGAACTGTCAAAAAAACAGGATTAAAGTTTGCAATAAAAAGAAAAAGGAACAGGGCAAAATAAAGTAATATCAAGAAAGAAAGCAGACAAAATATACAAAGCAAATTAACATTAATAAGGCAAGTTAACATTAATAAGGCAAATTAACATTAATAAGGCAAGTTAACATTAATAAGGCAAAAAGTTCACAAACTAATAATTGGTGTCGAAACACAAAATTAAGTTTGAACAAATGAACATAGTGGTCTGACTTCTAGACAAATCAGATCAGGACTGAACCATATCAACAGTAAACTGGCCAATTTTATTGGCTAAAAAAAAAGAACCCAGCATACATTTGTGTACTTCTGCCTGTAAAAGGAAACGTGGAAACAGACTGGCTCATTGGCATCAAGAGACTCCAGATCAGACCAAAGGTATTGGCAGGCAATGTACAGACAACTAAGTCAGTATGACTGCAAAATAAATACATGAGCACAAAGTGATGTTATATGAGTGCCCATGGATATCACAGACTCCTCTAGATTTAGACAAGTCAACAATATCTCAGCCATCATGTGCATAGCAACAGGAGTCTATATCCTGCTGATAATCCTGATGAAGAAAATCTTCACTGACATCCTGGATATAGTATTGTGTCGTGGTTGGAACATCTTTTTCATTGTTGAGGGCTGTCATCCTCACTGCTGGTGCTGTGGGGCCACTTGGCACTTATCAAAGACATGCCCTGGAAATAATCTGGTACTGACAGAAAAGCAGTGGAGGCAGAAAAGTCTGGAAAAGCATAATGGCTCAAGTGAATGAACAATGGAAGTGATGAGGGAACAAAGGCTGCTACCCCTCATCCCCGGCAGGATGTCTCATCTAAGAAAGATATTTTGCCAAAGAAGATAGCAGAACTGCAGAACCTAAAAGAAAAGCAGTAGCAGCTGAAAGAGCAGCTACAAAAGCAGACAATAAAGGATCAGCAGCGGCAATGGCTACAACTAGCAGCTAGAGCAGAAGCAACAACCAAAAGAACATAGCAGCTGAAGCAGTAACAACAATAGCCACTAGAGTTACCACAGTTAAATTGTTTATGAAGGTAAGAGGAAATGTCTCCACCTCAATAATCCTTGCTAAAAAGAGGGTAGGAAGGAAGAAGAAAAAATGGCAAAAGAGAAGAAATCTGATCAAATTAGGGTGGAGAAAGCCCTGGCAAAAGCCAAGATCTGATCTGCCCCTTCTTTGCTGGTATGAACCAAAACACAACAACATTCAGCTATTAAGTAAAGCAAGGAGTCTCTCCTCTTCTCTTTCTAGAACTCCATCTACCTTTTTTTCAAGAAAAAAAAAAGATTCCTCAAGCAGGGGAGCAGATTTGTCAGCTTGATAGGCAGACCCTTGGGAAGGATATTCCCTCTCAGAGGAAGGCCCTCTTGAGGCCACTTTTCAAGTTTATCTCCATTGATGGCAAGTCGAAAGAGGACACCAGAAATTTTCCCAACACTGCCAGAATGATTAGAACACGGAGGTGTAACCTTAAAGTTTGAGATTACTTGGTCAGGGTGAAAGATGCATTATCAAAACTCAAGATGGTTCAGATAATCTCCAGAGCTCAAGAAATTGTCTCAAATGTTGCAAGGGTTCCGGTTTTCCATCCATCCTTATAGTGCTCATTAAAATTTATCTTCTTGACAAACATTGGCACTATTGTCACAAACAGAAGAATAATCTCTAATATTGGTACCAGTAGTCTGTGACAATCAGTCAAGATCATGAACCCTGCAAATTTCCACCGAGTCTGTGGCTAAGGCACAAAACTTGAATGCAAGGAGTTTGAGATATATGAGTAAGGCAGCATGCCTGCTTTTTGATCTCTTATTATTTATTGTGGTAGTGGCTGATATCCAGGAGATGCACTTTGATTGTGAAGTTGATGCTGTCTAGTGACTATTGTCTATTCAATGTACAAGATCAGCTGGCTAGAGGTGTTTTGTTGCTGGTTAAACATACTAAGGTGCAAAGTAGACATTATCCATGTTGATGCAGGAGGTTGGTAGAGGGTATTGACATGAAAAATAGTTCATTTCAGTTCAGTGTGATATATGCAAAAGAAGTGTGTCTCTGTTTTTCATTGGTTGGAATCATTCCTTGTGGACTCATCATGATTAGTCTTAACTGGGGACTGGAATACCATCCTAGACCTTAAAGTAGACAAGAGATGGGCAGCTAGCAGAAGGTCAGTTGATCGTAGCTTGGTGGATCTGATTGGTGAGTTTAGTCTCGTTGATAGATATCTTGTCAATAACCCAGGGCGAGAGATATGGAAGTGGGCACATAAATAACTGTTAACTCGGGAAGCCAGCTACTTGGATAGTTGACTTTCAAAACATTGCTTAGATTTGTCACAAGGCCAAAAGTATGGGGTACGTAATGAAGATTGAACTTACTGCTCAGTTGTAATAGGTTCAAACAAAACAAATTTGCTAACCATCACTCCATGTTAAGGTACCCCCAGCTACTTGGATTTAATGTTTGTGAGAAAGTTGGATCTAAATTTGTTATATTGTCCCACATTTCACTGGTTAGACTATTCAGATCATAGACTAAATTTGTCATCACTGAACAGGCAGGACTTCCTGCAACAGCTAACTAGATTAGTGCTGCAGGGATTAGTGGGGTGGTTACTGAGAACAAGTGATGGGAGAGGCTTAAGGATAGTATTAGGTCATTCCCTGTCAAATATAGCCAAAGACTTGCTCTCAATAAGGTCAAAAAGATGAAAACCTTCAAGAATAATCGGTTCTGGATGGAGACTGGGAGAATTCTCTAGGGATACATTTAGCTATGTAGGCTCTGAACCCAGCGGCTAGCAAGCATAACAAGATTTAGTTAATTAGACATAGATTAATATAACATCTAACAAAGGTGTGAACATGGTCACAGAATTGCACAAGGAAGAGATCTTTCAAGGTTTCAGTCATTACATTCAGAAGTTCAATACCCCAGAGAGGCATACTCTAAGGTTGACCAAGGGCATGTGTAAGGCGTTTTGGTGGCATTTCAAGAACAAATTTAACAAGGAGGTTGGTCTCTGTAGCAGATTTTTGCAGTTGTTTGGTTGACTTTTCTCAGCTATTGTATAAGTTATACACAGAAATAACTTCATGCTAACAATTTTTAAAAAAAAACAACATAGAGAAAGTCACCAACTGTTCTATGTTGTCAGGGGTCACAGTTTCGAATCCTGCCAAATGACACACATTTTCCTAACAAAATTTCTCATATATAATCAGGCAGGTAGGAATATATATATATATATACACATATACTGTTGTTTTTTAAAATAGAATATCTACTCAAATATGAGTATCATTTTAAAAAAGGTTCAAACAAAGAAATTAAATATATCAGTTGTTAATTCCATTTTGTTTATCTCAGTAACTTTCCGTTATATATATACACATACAACTCTCTTTATTATAATAGAGAGTATATATATATATACACACACATAAATACACAAGTCTTTATTATAATAGAGTGGATATATATATATATATAGTGTATTTAGGCAGCAATCACCCTTTTACACAAATTTCATTAAAAACAATGAAAAGATGACTTGGTTAAAATTTTTTTTATAATTTTTCATATAAAGTTATATATCAACTATGAATACAGCCACAGTGCTCACCATGTTTAGAAAATAAAACAATCCTATAACTCTAGATACATACAGAAAACAATCTATATATTCAATTGAAAGTAAAATAACATTCATCCTTGATAATGGCTAAAAGTACAGCTAAAAGAGATGAGATAAATAAACCTTTAGATAATTTTTATATAATTGACGTACTAAAAAGAAAAATTATAAGCTCACATGAAAAATATAAAAAACTTAACCACAGAACTTTGCATTTCATTTTTAATGAAACTTGTATATATATATATATATGCATATATATATATATATATATATTCAAGTGAATAAGGAATGAAGAAAAATTTACAACGTCCAAAACATTAATTTAAAACAGTGTTCAATATATAATATAGAGCTGTGAATATTTAGAAAAGAGGTCTTCCATTCCTTTCCACACCACCTGATGAGACATTGGAAGACCAATGTTGAAACAAAATGTACAATTTGTAGTGGATATATATATATATAAAATTTGTACATGTTCTAAAATATATATGTAAGATAAATATTTAATCAAAGATGTGTTTTGCTGGTGAAAGTCTATGGTCTCTTTGGCATCTTCAGTTGGAAAATAAAAACAGAACAAATCTGCGCTTGAGGAAAAATTCCTTGGGATCTCTGAGAATAAGTGAGTATCATAAATAAGATAGCTTATCACCTCCTGATTTAGGCTAGAAGTGTCTTTCTTCTTCTGTGCTTGTTTGTTTTATTTATATCTGTATTAGAGCTATTTGGTATTGTGAGATTTTAAATCAGTAACTTTCTATTTTTTTGTCCTTTACATGTACCCATACACACATCCAACCATTGTAGCCATTTTTTTCACACATGTACATACATGTACACTTATACCAGGAACGTGCCGTTAGTAATTACTCTGAGTAGGCAACACATGACCTGTAGTAAATATAAAATAATAAAAGAAAAAATAATTGTTATTTTATGTACAGTAATCAGAATAACCTTTATAATTTTGTTGGATTAAATGCATATTGTGCCACAGAAGGAAAATGTAACTGGTTGTATATTTTATTCAGGGTAAGCACTACCTACCTAGACCACATGTCCGTAACATACACAGCTCATTGATACATATCAGACATTTCTCTTTATTTTATATACAACCATATTCATATATACCACTATTTATAAGTATCTGTACACTTGTATATATATATATATATATATATATATATATATATATATATATATATATATAGTGTTTTTTATAGGCATAGTTTAGATGAGACACCAGGCTGAAAGTATGGGACACACAGTGATGATCAAACTCAATAGTCAGTTGGATTTTGTAATGATTCTAGTGAGACAAGCTTACTAACCATTACACCACACTGAAGCACCCTTACTGTTATATATATATATATATATATATATATATATATATATAGCATAATGATGATCTATGTATACTGTCTTAATATGTATAGGAAAAACTACTAAAAAGTTTTAAGTTTAAAAATGTATTTTTTTGACAGTATTTATTTATTTCTATTATTATATATATATATATTTGATATTTCAGACTGGCCTCAGCCTTTCATCAGAAAATGTTTACTGATAGATTCCAATATTAGTTCTACATACTCACGCAGAAAGAAAGAAAAATACTGGATTTCAAAATTAAATACATATAGGCTAGGGTTAAATAGGGACTTAGGTACTTTGAATCTTTATAAATATTTCAATAGTTAAACATTTTTTAGATACACTTAAAAAAATTTTCTTTAAAACAACATTTAAAATATTATTACAGTTAGATTTACGTTTAAAAATATTAAAAAAACTCTATCACTTTCTACATCACGTGATGTAAACATCTCCCAACAGTTGCTTACATCACGTGATGTAAACATCTCACAACAGTTGCTTCTCACAACGAACACTTCTAGTTTAAATTTTAAAATCATTTGTTTCTGATGAAAGGCCAAGGCCAGTCTGAAATATTATATATATATATATATATATATATATATATATATATATATATATGTATAATAATAATAATAATAATAATAATAATAGAAATAAATAAATACTGTCAAAAAAATACATTTTTAAACTTACAACTTTTTAGTAGTTTTTCCTATATATATATGTGTGTGTGTGTGTCTGTGATTTCATAAAACATTAGCACACACACCCATATATGCACACACACTGCAATACAATATATATGAGCCTTTTTTTTTTACATTTGCTTTACATAAATGATCCGCATAAGTATATACTCAGACAATTTTTCATTAATGTGCATATCTTCCATGGCTCTATTTTTGGCACACACTTCCCATCATCATGCTTCCCTGATGTCAACAGTTCCAAGCTAGATAGCTATATAGATGACACAGATATTTACTCTTGTCTTAATAGTAAATCTTAAAGGCTCTATAAAATAAAATTGATAGCTGATCTCGAAAATGATCTACAATCTGTTGTGAACTAGGGCCAGAAATCTCTCATTAATTTTAACATGTCAGAAAAAAAACTGCTCTGTATTAATCATCTTAAAGAACCTTTTTTTGTCTTCCATCAAAATGGATAATGATGGTCTCCAGGAGAGCAACTCACTCCACCTTCTTTGGTGTTTTCTACTGACATAAAGTTGCTAGAAGCAGATTCTAAGAAAATTGATTCACTATTACATGCTAGAAAATTTTTCTCACAGAATCTGTCTTGCACATTTATAAGTTTGCCATTCACCCATATATCAAATATTACTGCCACACCTGAGTTTGAGTTTGAGTTTTGTTTAACAGCATATCAACCTCTGTGGGTTATTTAATGCCAAAAAGATGGGGTTTTAAGGTATTTTTTTAATGTTAGGTTATAGTGAGAAGGTTGGTTTAGTCAAATTTGGTGAAAATGTTTTTTTATTTTAGAAAACAGAAGAAGTCTTCTAGTTTTGTCTTCAAAAGTGTATTGCTGGTAATAATTTTTTTCCTTCAAAAATTGGTTATGGCAAAAAATTTTTCCCTTCAAAAATGTGTTATGGTAATAATTTTTTTTTCCTTAAAAAATGTATATTTTTCTATAAATGTCTATTTTTAAACTTCCAAAATGTTTTGACCCCAGTTTGGGGGTTAACTATTTACCCATAGATTGGACCCTAATAGGTGCTACCACTCTGGGTCAGGGTGGACCTGGGAGCAACAGCAATTAAGAGGTGGTTCTATGCTCTTCACAACTTCCAAATCAGAGGCCTTGCTGCCAGATGCAGTGCCACATCTGAACTGGTGTTTCTGCTGTGTAACAGCTTACAGCTTTCATTTGTGTCTTTTCATGGTAACTGTTGTGACGAGATTTCCTCATTAGTACCTTGATTTAAGAAATTTATGCACAGTACTAGATTGGTAGACAGGTCTGAATTTCACTGGTGAAATATGCTAGTTACCAGTTCTATGCTAATTGTTTCTACTTTTGTACTTATTTGCAGAACTCCTGTTAGTTCTTCTTCTTCTATGTGCCATGTCTCTTCAGGACATAGGTGATCATAGCTTGTAGCTCTTACTTGTAGCTCTTAACACTCTTTCTTTTGTTACTCCTCAAAAACTCTGCTCTGCCATACATTTGCTCAAGCCCATCAAGTATATCATGCATTCTTTTCCCTTGTCTCTCTTTCTTTCTATTTGTCTCAGATTCTACAAGAGTTCCTTCCCCATTACATATCCCAGAAACTTCAGCTGCCTTTTCCTGATAAGTATAAGGTTCCTCTTCAGTTCAATCCTCCCCAAAAACTCGTTGTTACTCACATGTTCAATCCATGGTATCATCAGTATCCTTCCGTAGAACCACATTTTAGCAGCTTCAAGTTTTTCTCGCATTCTTGATGAGATTGTCCAACATTTGCTGCCATATTAAAGAACAGATATTACATAACATTCCGGTATTCATATATTTACCTCAGTTGGTTGGAAAAGCATTTTTCCATGGATAACTTGTCCTCCTTTTAAAGTTAAAGAATATTTTCCTGGATTTGCATTCTGGAATCGATATTCCTCTGCAAGATAATATGAAAATAAAAGCAGGTGGTTTTCAATTTAGTAAAAATTACAATAAAATAACAAAATAATTTTCTTTAAAATAAGAATGTTACAAAGAAACTATCTAAAGAAAGAAAAAGAAAAACCAAATATAGAAGAAAGAAAATTGAAATAACAGAATTGAAATCATATTTTCAGAAGAAGAGTTAATAATAAAATTTTAAACAAAAGTAAGAAACAGTTCTTTATGGTGAGAAAATCAGTTCCTAAAATAGTATCTTATTCATTACTAGGATTAATGTTATGTATACTGATGGTGATTTTTAGTATATTTTGGAAAATAACTTATCAGGTTGTCTGGAGTATGATGTCACTATTTTTATGCATAAAATCAAGCACCATTTAGACATATTTAAAATAATCATCATTAGTTATGACAAAAGCTCATTAGAAAAGGAATGCATTTTTTGCAAAGTTAATCCATAGGCACTGCAACCAGAAATAATCATTCTTTTCAAAATTTATTTGTACATTACTACAAGAAAAGAACTGCAAACTATAAATATCTTATATAAAAGTTAAGAGGGATCCAGTGTGCAATGCAAATTCTTCCCTACATAAGCCAAAGTATGATTATACTGTTTAATTTCTTTTATTAAATTTCTATTTTGAAAGATCACAATCTGGAGTTTGAGTTTTGTTTGTGGCATATCAACCACTGTGGGTTATTTAATGCCGAAAAGGTGGGGTTTTAAGGTATTTTTTTAAATGTTCAATTATAGTGAGAATGTTGATTTTGTCAGATTTTAATGAAAATGTTTTGTTTTTATTCTTTTTTTATGTTAGAAAACTGAAAAGGTTTCCTAGTTTTGTATTTAAAAATGTTGTGCTAAGAATAATTTTTTTTCCTTCACAAATGTGTTCTGGTAATAATTCTTCTTCAAAAATTTATTGTTGGTAATATTTTTTCTTCAAAAATGTATATTTTTATATAAAAGTCTTTTTTATGTATATATTTCCATAAAAGTGTATTTTTATACTTTCATAGTGTTTTGACCCCAGTTTGGGGGTTAACTATTTGCTCATAGCTGGGACCCTAACAGGTGCTACCACTCCAGGTCAGGGTGGACCTGGGAACAACAGCAATTAAAAGGCAGTTCCATGCTCCTCACAACCTCTCAGTCAGAGGCCTTGCTGCCAGATGTAGTTTACCGTCATGCCCAGGACTAACAATCTGGAGTGATTAATTGATAATATATGAAAAAAATAACTTAAAACTGATTTTAAAAAAACTAATTTTTTTTTTAATTTTAAGAAATCATTATATGACAAGGTTTT
The DNA here is from genome assembly GCA_037127315.1 of Ascarosepion bandense. NCBI lineage: Eukaryota > Metazoa > Mollusca > Cephalopoda > Sepiida > Sepiidae > Ascarosepion > Ascarosepion bandense. Next base: position 954,470 of record JBBBDQ010001395.1, on the reverse strand, counting down.
CTTTTGGTTTTGAAATGAAGATCAATTTACATGGAATTTATATAGAAAACATTACCCTCCTACACCTTGATTAATACCTTGATTAACTTTTATAAATTTTAATAAGAATTCTTTTTATATATTTATGATTTGGTGTACTTAATCTCATCATTATCTCACATTCAATAATTTAATTTCTTCTATGCCAAGTGCTTTCTTTATGATGATGCTATTGACAACATTCACTGCCAATATGCAGGTTCAGGACCAGAAGCTCCCAGTTTCACCAAAACCTGCTCCTGTCATGCATTTCCTCTCACTGTTTGATTTTGCAAGAGTTGGTTGTAGATGAAAGAAAATCACAATAGAAAAAAGTGCCAATGACAAATTTGTTTAAGATAGACCTTAACTTGACAGGAAGTGACCCACACACTTGACTTTAAGACTTTTCTCTGCACCACATATGGAATGTGACCTGCAGAATCCAGTTATGAAACTGCACTGGACTGTGGTGTATTCTATTTTAATTTTGAGTGGTGCCTTCTGTCACCTTACTTTCATGCATAGTCCCCTTTACCAGCTGGTTTAACAGTTTTAATTATCCACCATTGTGGTCTTTGCAGTTAGTCATATTTAGTCTGGGTCCTCTGATGTTTGCTCCTTTTCATGGTAAAAGAGTTTGGGTGGTCTAATGAAATTGAGAATAATGCTGTCAAGAGTTCTAAACTACTGGTAGGGCCACTTTTGGTAGCAAAAGTCAAAGACTTAATTTATAGCAACTTAAAAAACAATTTTGAAACTAAATTTATGTTTGCGATATCTATTATTCATAAATTGCACTGTTTTTTTTCTTTTTATTCTGTAACAAATCTGAGATTATGAAAGGAAAAGAATTTTGATTGCACTAAATTAGTATTTTGGTTACTTTTAAAAGTTCTGCTATGAAAATAGAGGTTTTAAAGAAAGCAAGACCAACAATTTTTTGTTGTTGGGAATTACATTCTGAACATAAATATAGAGTAAGCTTCATTTAAAAAAAAAAATAGCAAACAGACAACAGAATTTATATTTTCCTTCTAGTCTTCCTTCAAAGAATAATCTCTTAAATGTTTCATCCAAAGATGTGTTGTTGTTAAATATTTAAAATCTTGGTACTCAAATAACAAGTATAAACATGGGTAGACAGATTCTGACAATGGCTTTAATAAAATTCATACTTAACTGAGATTAATTTTATTTAATTTTCTGCTAATAATGATTATTTGCCTAATACATATCTACAAAGGTCTTTTTATTGATACAGAAGAGAAAGGGAATGTTATTGATGAGGATTATTACCTTCAGTTTGATGATTATCAAAGGAAAAAGTGAAGTCACTGTGACTGCTCAAGTCAAAGTCAACTCTACTTAATGCTGAAGCCTGAAATATTCACAAAAATAAAAATCTAATTTAATACTCAGTATAAAAATTCTTTCAAAGAAAATATTAGGTTATTTCAAATATTGTATCTGAAACCATTTAAGAATAAAATGATTGATGTTTACATCATTTTAAAATACTTGTAAAAATGCACACTAGTATTTGTTCATACAGATTTAAATGTGTATATTACTGTCAGAATTTCTATAATGAAAAGTTATTTTATTTACATTATTTTAATAATGGTGTAAAAATATTTGCATTAAAAATTTTTACACAGAGATTTTTTTTGAAAAGTAAATTATTATTTTATAAAATACATGAGATGATAACTGTTTTGAAAATGTATTTGTAGTTCATATTTTTAATAGGGTTTTTTAAATTTATAATGTAAACCTATTACATCTTCTGTTGTAAACAGTCAGTTAAGTGCCATACGTGAAACATGCTTGGGTGATCATGTCTCGAAAGGGACATGACTGACTGGGTAGAAGATTATCCTGCAGTAGGTTGCTATTGCTTTCTGCAGTAGACTGGTTGCCAGCCAAGGCTATAGAACCCAATCTGTCCTGTTATTTAACCCATAACTGGAAGGAAGAGACAGATTACAGTGTGGTATATTTAAAACAATAAAACAAACATTGAGATTTGCTGAGATGTCTGTCTAGATTAGTGACTTTCAATCGACATACTGTGGCACACTAGTGTACTGCACGATCCTCTCAAGTGTGCCATGAAATATTGTCACAGCATATGTGTGTGTGTGAGTGTGTGTGTAAGTAGTCTTTATACAGCATTAGCATTAGGTTGTTACAAAAATAATGGCTGCTCCAAGTGTTGTATTTTGAAAAGCCAATTTAACATAATATTCACGGTATATATTAGATAAATTTTGGTATATAAAATAATCAATTAACAAAACTGGTTATAAACAACCGACAATTTGAAATGACTTGTTTGAAACTTATTTTTGATTGATACTCATGTTTAAGTAGATATTCTGTTTATAATCAAAGAGTATTATATATTTATTTCTACCAGCCTGATTATTTATGATAAATTTTTATTACGAAAATGTGTGTTATTCAGCAGGGGTTTTACATTTTCATAACAAAAATTTATTGTAAATAATTAGGCCAGTAGAAATAAATATATAATACTGTTTGCTTATAAACAGAATATCTACTTAAATATGAGTGTCGATCAAAAATAATGTTCAAACAAATCATTTCATAATAATCAATGTGTGCTCTTTAATAATTTTTAACTTATTTTCAGACAGAAATAATCTTGAAGCATAGAAGCCCTTAATTATGAACATGACAAAACATAATCTTCCTTGACTTTTTTTGCATGAGTGCCTGCTAAGCTTCTGCCAGTATCAACAGAGTATGAGGAGATGGGTCCAAAAGTGATTGGACAGTACGAAGGTGGTTCCAGAAATTCTGTACTGGCGATGAGAGACTTGAAGATGAAGAAGAGAGAGGACAGTCATGCAGTCTTGACAACAAAGTGTTGTAAGCAGTTGTTGAGCAAAAACCATGTCAAAGTGTCAGAAAAATGTCTCAGACACTTGGTGTCAACACTACAACAATCTCACACCATTTGCAGAGTATTGGCAAAGTGAATAAGCTTGATAAATAGGTTCCTCATGATCTCAATGAAAATCAAAAACTTAGGCATTTTTAAGTGTGCTTGATGCATTTTCTGTGTAATTCTAATGACCCCTTCTTGACCAAATAGTCACTGGTGATGAAAAGTAGATACTTTATGATAACTGTAAATGATCAGGTAAATGGCTTGAGTGTAATGAGTCCCTCATACATTTCCAAAAACACAAGTTGCATCAGCAAAAAATTATGCTGAATTTCTGGTGGTCTGCAATTGGTGTTATCCACTACAGTGTGCTGAAGTCTATCACAATATTAATGCAGAGCTTTACTGCAATGAACTTGCTGAAATGTATGCATGCCTGCAAAAACTGAGATCTGCATTATAATGCATGGCCACATGTTGCAACAATGAAGTTGCAAAACTCACAGACTTGAGATATGAGAGTTTACCAAATCCCCCAGATCTTTCACCCACTGATTATCCTTTTTTAATCTCTTAAGCACATTTTTAAATGGTAAAACTTTTAGATCTAAACCAAAGGTGGAATCAGCTTTTAAAGATTTTTTGCATCACAGCCAATAACTTTTTATCAACAAAGAATAAATAATCTCGTCAATCGGTGGCAGAGGCTTATATTTTGACTAATTTTAACATTTCTACAGTTAATTTTTTAAGAATAAAATGATGTTTCTGAAATTGGTCATTATTTTTGTAACAATCTAATATTTGAATAAATAAAGTATTAAACTTATTTTTCAAATAATTCTTTTCACTATTTTCTTTTGAACGTTAGACTTCAGTTATGTAAAGAAGACAAATTGACCACCATTTCTAGTGATCGAGGGCTTAAAAAAAAGACATTCAACAATATCCATTGATACAATATGGACATTAATACAAAAGAAATATCTCACATTAGCTAAAAAGGCTTTATTAGTCTTATTGCAATTTTTTACTTCTTATTTATGTGAATAATGCTTTTCAACACAAAATTACATAAAAAGTGAGAAAGACTATGTTCAACTAAAGGAATGATGGTCTTCTTATTGCACATTTGACCAAACATTGAAGAAAAAAAAACAGGAAAAAGTTTCACACTGTTGTATTCATAAAATTTAATTGCACAAAAATTTGAGTTTATATACACCTATGCCTTTCCATTGTCCATTGAAAAAGTATGTACATTTATTCATTCACCGAGTAAAAAGCGTTTTTGTTTTAGATAGTTGGCTTACCAAATTTTACCATATGCAGATGTCTCCAGAAACAAATTGGATACAATTGCTCATTTATTAACTGTTGTGGAATCTCCCCTTTGTATATAATAATGGACTCGACTGAGAGTACATATACTCCTGCCATAAAGAGAACAGCAGTTGCTGTTATAGACTTGAGAAGAGAGAGTATTTGTAGAGATCTGTTACAGTTATCGGAGAGTAACGGAACTGATACGTAAGTTACCGAGAGATACTGAACTCACCCAGAGACTACCACATCAGAAGTCAGACTAGCTCTGAGTTCAACTCAGCTAGAATAATATACATGGATATACTACATTCAATGACTTCACTTCAAGACTTGTATGTATTTATTTTTTACTAATAGTATTCCTAGATTTACTAACTTGTGTTTAAGTTTGTATATTACGTTCAATAAAACCTACTTTTCTATCTCCATATCTCTTTTGTTGTTCACTATTTTGTGTGGTTCCTCACCCAGAATCCACAACAAATTGGTGACAAAGATTTGTACATGTACATTGCCACACAAATTGGCGACGGAGATCCGTATATAAGTCACCACAACATTAACCAATCAGGATTTAGAAAAAAATGTTGATCCGACTCTATCTTTCAAAAACATGTGAATGTTTGCTTGCTAGTCAGAGAGAAACCAGTCTTCTACTGGATGACATGTCCAAGAGACATGCATTTTCTTACTTTCTCTTTCACTTTTTCTTTTCACTGCAATCATTAGTTCTCATTCTTTTAATCATGTACTGAAGACAAAAACAGAAAGGAAATCAAAGACATCACTTCCATCCTTTTTCCCAACTAAGGACGTAGTTTTTCATTTACTACTGTCACGCACACACACACACACACACACACACACACACCCACACACACACACACACACAATGAAACAGAGACATGTCTTATACAAATTCACTTTGCATTGTTCAACTGACTTACAAAAGGAACCCTAAAAACCCTAAAAACACTCACAAAGAAAAGAGACTTTAGGCAGACTTTCAAAACATATTTTAAATCAACAAAATAATATCTTCAATTTTTCTTGTTAAATATATTTACATTTATTATTACAAACAAAAACTTTTTATCCTTGTTGTCATGCTTGTTCAACATGATTTCTTTCAATGTTGGTGAGCTCAGGTGGTTGACACAAGGCCATTCACAAGCATATCTAACACCCACCACAACACAAAATAAACTGCACAAATAGTTGAACAGAAACTCTGAAATAAAGTAAGTTCATATTTGTGTGCATATTGTTTTTAATGTACTGTTTTATTTCATAACGTTTGAATGTATACCCTTTAAAAATATTGAGAAGTGTGCCAAGATATTTTTCTTTGCACGTAGGTGTGCTGTTGCTTAAAATGTTTTGAGAAACATTAGTCGAGATATATCAAACCTCAGAAATTTAAAAACTTAATGCCTGATATCTTATAATCAACATTCATATTTATATTTCTCCCCTCCTTCTTATGTATATGTAATTCTATCAATAAGAATATTACTTTAGTCTGATAAAGCCATTTAGAGAATGAAATGCATTATACAGATGTTTTGTTTTCTATTCTGTCATATAGAAATTTATAGATGTTATCCTGTCACATTTTATGAGAATCTTTTTTATGCTTCAATCATTAATGTTTCATTTCTTTTCCTCTTCCATTAGAAACCTTTCAACACTAAATTACTAAAAACATTTCTTCTAAATTGCGGGCATGTATTCAAAAATTATGTATTACTAATTCCTAATCAGCAGAAATTAGTAATCAGTCAACATAATTTTAAATGCATTAATATTTATATTTTGGCTAATTACAATATACCTTTTTATTTATTTTTGATTAATTATAAAAGTGTAAGTGGATTTATATCATGCCTAAAGATTAACTTTGATAACAACTTAAAAATGAAAATATATGTAGATGATGAAACTCAGCATCTTAGACAAAGTTAAATTAGGTACAAATTTTTTCTATATTTTATCATGACTTTATTTGTACTAGATTCACAGTTAAGTCTCAATTAGCAATTTCAACAGTGAAATTATTTTCACTGTTGAAATTGTAAATTGTAACCATAAGTTCTATGCTGACATTTTCTTCTTGCACTTCTTGTGGAACACTCTCTGGCTTCATAATTTTCTGTTAACTTTGATCTTCAAAAGTTTAAATGCAATGAAAATTTTCATTTCTGTTACCTTGAAACCTGTTCTTTTATTGATCTAACACTTTCTAAAACTCTGGCAGCTTTTATTACTTAGCTTTGGATAAAATGATTAAAAAAATGTAAATACAAGTGTACAGTGAGTTTAGGCCATGGCACAGACAATCAGTTGTAGAGGAGATATACAACAGCTGACTGCCACTTTTGAAAAAGTGCTTTCAAAAATACATTTTCTCTTTTAGAAACTAAAAAAGAATGATATAAACAATGAAAAGTGTGTAAATGAAAATGTTATTTGTACATATAGTATGTTTAAAGTGCTATTGATGTTTTTGTAACTTGGTTATAAAAGATGAAATTTATAATGTTAGCCATTAGTGTACTAAATAAATGTTTAAGCATCTAGGTTGCTTATTTTAGGATATACTTTTGAGAAAAGTGTATTTTTGAAGCTCGTAGGTTACTAAAATAAATTGTTGAAGTTGTGTAAAAGTGTAAAGAAAATGTTAAAAGGTGTTTTGTGAATTGTTGTCACTTCATTTTTTAAATTTATAAGGAAATAATTTTTCATATTTACTTGCTCTTGTGGTGATACTGACCGAGCAAAAGCGAGCTGAACCGGATGTTGGCTCTATGCCGACCAGAAAGTGAATGAATAAAAATCACCTCCACGCAAGTGAATTTGTGCAGATGTTCCAGTTGAAAAATAAAAATAAAATTTTATTTACCAGCCAATGGGAAGCCCAGAATCAAACACAAGGATGAAATTCGAAACTGCATTTAGATCCAAAAGGACGAGTGAATTAGTTTCTCCCTTGACCTAAGTCGAGCGGCTACTATGCTGACCTCTTTCCTTCCTTGTCTCAAAAGTACTTATCAACATTTTCAAAGACATTCCTCAAAAGTACTTACTAACCTTAGAAGTGGCAATTTCTAAACGAACATTCCTTACCTACAAGATGCTTCCACATTCCTAAGCCTTTTATCTTTTCAGCATTATATTTGTTATGAACTCTCTAACCTCCGTTGGAATTTTATTTCAAGTATTACTTTATTTGTAAAACATTAACTGAAATGTGTATATATATAAATGTTATTTTATAGTCAAAATTGCCTTTCTTGATTCTATAATCATTTTATGAATTATAGTGGGCTATCTTCCCACAAGGCCAAATTCCTTTAACCTGCTAAGGAATCCTACTACAACTAGAAAAAGAATAAATAAGAGATATCCCCCTATACTCTCAAGTCCTTGTGAAAACCTGGATGATAACATTGTGAACATCCTTTGTTCAGTAAAAAGGACTGTTGTTAGAGGATGGCTTCAGAAAATAATTAATCATTTTGGAGGAAGCATTAATGTTCATGCTTTAGGGATGGAGGATTAATCCAGTCAAGGGGGTCATAAATCAACACAGCAGAGGCAAGAAAAAAGAGCCTACAGATTCAAGGCAGATTCAATCCCAAGGACAGAAAGCCCTCAAGCAAGGCAATAACCTGTGGAAAACAGGAAACCTCTTCAAGATGAGTAGTTTTAGTTCAGTATTCAAATGAAGAAATTAGGTGGGTACACTTATGTACTTTTTGCTTTATGCAATTACTTTTTATTTATTTATTTATTTATTTTTACTTCCTCAAAGATTTACCCTTTTTTATTTTAAAATTTTGTATTGTACCATTTTTTGCCTGTAGTTGTATATTAAATGTTTTTCCTTTAAAATTTATCTGCAATGGTCAAGATTTGTTTTGTAATCTGCACCTTTTTTTACCTAAAATAAAGTAAAGCACATGTTTTCTTTTTCTCTTTCTATTTCTACTAATTAGATTTTTGTGTTTGGCAAGAAATTTCAGTTTGGTAGTAAGTTAACATTTTTATAATTATCAAATAAAAAAATCAAATATGATCATTGTGTAATTTTTTTCTCTTTAAATTGAAGAAGACTGTTGATTTAATTGAATTATCAGTTTAGGATATTTGCATACTGTGTTATGTGCAATGCTGCGTCCCCTACGAAATCCAAACAGGGAGAGACATGCCTAGAAGCTTCTTCAACATTTTTTGGCAATCCCATCAAACAGTTGTTAGTTGTTCCTTGACTGATAAGTGACACAATCCTAACAACTGAATCTATTGTTAGAAAATTGTGCATGAGGCTAAATATATATCAAGCAATTTCTTTCACTCTAAATCAATATTTACACTATTCGTGAGATCAGCTAACATGAAAATATATACAATATTTATTTGAATAGAAATTGTCCAATATATGAGTATATTATCAGTAATAATTACCTTGTTTTTGATGTTGAAGTCAATGGCCAATTCAGAACCACAACAAACACCACCAAATGTAAATGATGGCTACAAAAGAACAAGACATTATCATTAAAATAACAGTGACAAGTTTGCAAATAATGAGAAGCAATGGTGTTATTTTCTCTTAACTTTGTTGTGAGCTAATGTCAGATTTATAAAATCTGATTGCACAGAAAATCTGAGCTTACACACACCTACACCTTTTCATGAACCAATTGAAAAAGCATATACATTTATTTATTCACCAATAAAAATGTTCTTTTCATGATTATAAGAGTTGACTTACCAAATTTTACCATATGCAGACATCTTTGAAAACAAATTGGATACAATTTCTCATTTATTAACAGATCAGGATTTAGAGAAAAATCTAGAACTTGATCCAATTGTATCCTTAAAAACACATATCATGAATTTTCGCTTGTTAGTCAGAAAGACTTCAGTTGTCTACTGTAACTTATAGTTGGAGTTTTGTGGTTTTTAAATTTGGTTCGACCTTATTAAGTTTATAGTCCTCGAGAAGAGATGTGTGAAAATAAGAACAATCAAGATGGTGTATAAAATAATTGTTTATATAAACATTAACAATTCTGTATTATACAAAATGATAGAAATGTTCAGATGTCTGGTACAAGGAGATGAGAAAAGTTTATTAATATTTTTTGTCTGGTACAAGGTGGATAAGAAGAGTTCAAGTAAGAACTTAAGTGTAATAAGTACTATAAGTTGAATGTATGAGATTAGAAACGACGATATATAGGAGCAGGGTGTAGTTGTAGTCTTTGATGTGACCATTTAGTTAAATGTTCATTTTATTGTGTCTTCCTTTATGAAATGTTCTTTAAAGAAGAAGGAGAGGTACAGAATGCAGCATGAGAAGGAGAGGGTGAGAGGGTAAGCCAAATCCAAGTTGCTTGGACTTGGGTCCAGGGGAACAGCTAAAAGGATCTCTGAAGAAAGACAAAATCTCTTGTACTTTTTGGCAGACAAAAGATCACTTTTAAATATATTTTTCTATTCTCTGATTGGTTAATATATGTATATTTTTTTAAAATTGTTTTTCAACCAGAGGGCCTGCACAAAGCCATGTGTGCAAAACCTTAAATATGTCATTGAGTTTTAAATGTCTTGTTCACCACAAATGTATGACAAACAGGCATTTGCTCACTTTCTGATTCTACTTATGTACTGTCGACAAAGAAAGAAAGATCTAAGAGACCACTTCTGTATTTTTCCTTGCTAAAGAAGTAACTTATCACTTTCTACAGCAGTGTAAAACCCCTGCACAACAGTGGCAGTAAAATGCCTTGCTTGGAGCCACACGATTATAAAAAAAAAAGATACACACACATGCACACATTTTCCCTTAAAAATTCATTTCTAAATCCTTCAACTGACTTTGAAAAAATTGAATTCTGAAAACATGCATTCAGAAGAGAAACTTTATACAGAACTTTCAAAAAATATTTTAAAATAACAAAAATGATGTTAATTCTTCTCGTTGAATAAATTTACATTCATTACAAATCAGACCCTTTTATCCATGTTATTTTAGAGAATTTTCTTTGTCAATTATGTTTGGAACATCCACACTAAGAAGAAAGTGTTTAGCCACTGCTTTCCCTTACGTTGAACTTGGTTTAGCTTTATTCAATTTACAATGTTAATGGAGCTCTTCTGTGATTAATCTACAGATTTCATAGGTTGTGTTAAAAGTAGTATCAGTGGAGGTAGTGGTGTGTATAAAATCCCCACAATAACCAGTCATACTGGCCTTGGTGGCAACCACCAATCCACCCCTTTGATACAATGGGGTAGTGCTGCTTTGGGACATTAGTTCCGGGAACCAGATACCTCTCAATATAATTTTTCTTGGATGCATGTTTGTCCACGGACAGAGATACAACAGAGCCGCACAGAGATGAAACTGAGAGATGATGGTCCCCACCAGCCAAAAATGGTATAAGGTAAGAGAATTGCTTGCATATCTGTGATGGAACTGGTCAATTCACTATTTTCAGCTTTGACAGAGTTCATAATGGTTTATGTGGTCTTGTGGGAAAAAACCTCATTCTTAACTGTGCAGCCTCATTCCCAGAGATGGAACATCACAAGTCTCTCACTACTCTGTTGCTATTTCCATGGCAAATGTTCAGATGAGCTTCACTAGTTCAAAACTTTATTACAATAACACACCAAGATATATATAGAGAGTATAATTAATGATTTTCCTCAGTAATCAAATTACAGCTGATAATATTGCAGAACATACTCCAATGGGGATGTGTCCCCAAAATCCAACAATATTCATCTCTTCAAGTCAAGGGTTAATTGTTATTGTTTGTCCTTATCCTAATAATCTTAATTTTCTAAACTTTCATTTTCATTCATATGGCACATCACTTTCATTATAGACATTTTAAGAATAGCCCTTGTTTTGAGTGGCCTTGTATTCTGTGAAATTTAGTATTAAAAAAGAACACATGTTTATCATGCTATTACTTTTCAATATCATATAGCTTTTGTCAGTAAAAAAATTCTACACAACAAAGTTGTATTACATTCATGGAAATTGGAAGATGAAGACATTGATAGCAATATTCTTTACTTACCACATCTATTTCAATGCAAGGGTTTTCTACACTCCCCCCAACACGTAGAAATAAGTTTCTCCAATTACGGATGGCAACTTCAAGGTTGAAATCAAACTTCATGATGGATGTTGGAGTAAATGACAAATGTAATTCTCTTTCTCCTCCAATAGGTATGATTCCTCTGACTGGGGTTATTGTCATTCCTGCCACAGGGTTAGTGTCAGTAACCTTCAAAAGATGTTTTACATAAGGTACATCATGTCGCTCTTTATTAGATAATTATTAAGGAAATGTGAAATTTAAATTTTCTTGGCTTAGGAAAATTAAAGAAAAATTAACAAAGTTTAATTTAAGACAAGGTAAAAAAAATGATGTATCAAAAGAAGTTTTCTCACAGTGATTTTTTTTGTTTTTGTTTACAAAGCTATTTTTAGAATTTATATATAAGAATAGATAAAAAATAATATCTCTGAGAGAAGGATTTCAACAATTGTAAAACTGAGTCAAGTATATAATTTATTTAAAGTTTATTTGATGGATACTCATATTTGAATAGAAGTTCCATCTTTATTATTAACCCATTAGTGCCCAATTGATTTTCTTGAATGTTTTACCAAAAATCTTTATATTGAACAAATTTATTTAATACTAAACTTATGAAAAAAATACATTGCTTTATTCTAAAAGAAAAAAAAAATTAGTTTGGTCCTTACTTTAGGACCAAACTTATAGAGCATGGTATATTTGAGCAAAATTAATTTCATATATTTTCTTGGCTTTATAGGACAGTTAGAGTATTCATATATACTATATATAAATAGGAGTTAGATATAAGTTGCACTTACCAAAAAATGTTTTTGCTTGAATGATAGATAAAACTAAGCATCTTCCTCCTAAAGATCTTCCCTCTATACTGAAATCTGAGACATCAGTGTTGCCAATATACATCAGACAGTAGGTTATATATTTGAAAAACAATTCATTGTGTTTATGACTAACTTAAGATATATCTGAAAACTGCAGGAATTGCTGAAATATGGTAAATTATCCATCTGGTCAAGAAAAAAAAATAGAAAAAAAGACCATTGGTACTAATGGGTTAAACAATATATTTATTTACATCTACTGGCCTGAATATTTGAGAAACCTTGTTTGAAAACTATACATCCTCCAGTCAGATTTTAACCTGCATTCCCTAGTGAAACTGTCATTAGATCTGATGGGCTTTTGATCATGTTAGAATACATAATTATCACCCTTTGGTTGGGGTAAGTCATGTGCCAGCCACTTCGTGGTATCAATCTATATAGTGACCCAAGCACTAGTAATTTTTACAGTCTATGGATAGCAACCAAATGAAAAGGTTGCTTTCTTTGTTTGTGAGCACACTGATTTTCCAGATCAGAAGTATCTTCAAACTATATGTAAGACCTTTCCTTTTTTTCCTCCATATACTTTGCTTTGTGGTGTATACATGTGACATATATTTCTCCATGTGTGGACACTTGTGTATATGTATAATGTTGTGTATTTAAGTATATAAAAGTCTCTCTGAGAACAAGCTTTCAGCATTTGTTTTTCTTTTAAGCCATTCAGTTCTATCCTGCCTGTGAGCTTAGGTGTTGTTATATATCACTGATATGACAATGCCTGTTAGCAGCTTGAATTCTAAATGGAATCAACTTGTATAAAGTTTGTCTTCAGCTAAAAGAGTTTTCAATTTTTTTCAATGATGATGGTAAAGGTTATCAGCTTCTCACTTGTTTTTCAAAAATGAACCATAAATGTTCAATGATGTTGAGATCTAGGGACTGTGGTGGCCAGGTAAGATGATCTACTTCACTTGAATGTTCCTCATGTCATTCAACTACAATTACAAGTATGAATTGGTGCATTATCATTCTGAAAGATGGCATTTCCCTCTGGAAACAATTACACAATGGGATGAAGTTAACCATTAAGAATGCAAAAATAATGCTGTTGATTTTAACAAACTTATTTGAATAATATCTGTAAAAAAACATTTTTAGCAAAAAAAAAAAAAGAAATGAAGTACTACTAAAATTAGATCAAGAAACAAAAATAGACAAGCTTTTGATCGTTGAATCAGATTTTCCAAATGTACTATTATGTACTAGGTTTCTCCATTATTTTGTCCACCCCCTATATATATATATATATATATATATATATATATATATAATGTTCACATTAACAATGTTAGATTAAACATTTCTCAGAATTTGATTTGTTTACTTTTCAAATATGACATTTAGCAAATATGTTTTTAAGGAGGTCTGAGAAGAGATGTGCATCTTTTAAAAATGTGCAATTTTGCTGGACTGTGGTATTTTCTGAGTGTTTTAAACTACAGTGTATCGAATGAAGTTTTCCCCTATAAAGAGGGGAAGCAAGGTTGAACCTTGCCAGAGAGCACATTTTTGTTTTATTATTAAGTCTCTTGAGTGCATAGGATGGTAGATATAATTTACATTGTTTAAAAAACAGGGCATCTACCCAAACATGAGTATCCACTATAATAATGTTTGGCATCATAGGAAATGTATGTGTGTGTACATGCGTATGCACAATTTTAATAAAATAGATACTGTGTATATGATTGAAGTGTTGGATAATACTCCATACATGTCCAGGAGAATAATATTTTGCCTTTAATGGCTACTGCAGCAAAAAGAATAATTGTGCATTATAAAATAATCCTGCAGCTAATGTATTTTAAAACTGTTATATCCCGGGAGGGGATAAACAGAGAAAGAATAGTGCAAGAAATAATTCTTAACACTGAGGATATAGGAATAGAGATTTATTATACCTCAGTACAATAAATCAAATACACATACACCAACGAACAGTTAACAAGAATAACGATCAAGAAGGCAATGTCTCTGTATAGGACATATGTGTCCGTCTTGTGAAGAATGCTTCTGTCTAATGACCTAAAACTTTCGTCTAAGGATGATGGCTCTCGACTAAGGTCGATGACTCTTGTATAATCATGATAGCTCTCATATAATCATGATCACTCTCGTATAATGACGAAAACTCCCGTATAATCACGAACACTCTGTAGTTTGTTCTAGTTCCGGTCTTTTATAACCCGGGCCATACCCATTCAGGGGTAGGACAGGATATTTCACTACAACAAAAACATGAGACAACCTGATGAAATCTGAACATACCTACCAACTAAAACATTGTGATGGGAACAATGAAAATGAGGATAGTTGTCTATGTAATAAATGAAATAATGAGAATAACCAAATGTTTAGAAAACAACATACCTGAAAATAAGCATGGTTACTACCAGTGTTAACCAAAGTGGTAGTACCATATGTGGTTAGGTTTACTGGACAGTTGATTAAGGCCAAACGACGCTCAATAAAGTGGACATTGGTTGAACCAAGCTATAAAAAAAAAAGAGAAAATTAAATAATAATCTAACAAAAAAAGAATAATGATCTTGATATTGGTTGGTAGACAAATAAACATATCATATCAAATATACTCATCTTTGTCTATCTAGACAGTAAACAAAGGGTAGCTCATGTGACCAATTCTTTTTTAATGTAAAGTAAAAAAAAAAAAGAGAAGAGGCTTGCTTCAGAGCTGAGATGCTTGCATCAGGAATGAAAAATCAGTCAGTGTTGATCTCAAGTAAAAGTTGAATTCTTAAATATTGATTATCAATAAAAGGACATTAGTTACAAATGAAAATATATCCGTTAGAGAATTACCTGCACAATGTTTTCACCATTAATTCAACATTGTACCATCCAAAGTTAAGATTCGAAAATATTGCCACCAATAAAAATAAACAAATAAAATTTGGACTTTTGAGTTTTGTCAAAAAATAAATAAATAAATAAAAATTTGCAATCCAAAGTTTGGGAGTTCAGTTCTAACTGAATCCACAAAACTTGAACCATTTATTTACTTCTGTTATTTTATACCATAATCACAAAACTGAGTAGGGCAGAAAAGATAAAACATTTACTTTTATCTGTTATTTTAATATCATTCTCTTTACACACACACACACACACACACACACACACACACACACACACACACACACACACAGAATATCCACTCTATTTTAATAAACAGTTGTGTGTGTGTATATGTATAGATATATATATATATGCAAAAACGTATGAAAAAGAAAATGATTTTGTGTGACAATTTATTCAATGAAGTCCTAAGGAAAAACAAGTCCGAAGAGAACATTCTCCACTTTGTAAGATTTTTCCATAATATTGTTCTTGGTAGATGAATATATACCATTATCTCTCTCTCATATATATATATATATATATATAACATATATGTTATAATATCACTACAAAAATACCCACTTTCTTTCAACACAAACAGTAACTTATCAAGTTGAATTCAAGTTGAAGAGTTTTAAAAGGTTCAAAACTATCCAAACCCCTTAAATCAGGGAGACATTATTATGTAGTTAGTGGTGACCAGTCAGAATGCAAGTAATTTCTAATTTGAAGAACAAAAGAACAGGCATTTAATTTATTGGGGCATTAATGTTAATATTTGATTAAAAAGATCATAACTGATTGACTGTTAGCTTCACTTTACAATGAAAATTAAAATTTATTTAAAATATATATTATGAATTAATGTTAGAAACTATGTATTTTAAATTCTAAATTTAACAAAGCATTCCATTTAGATTATTATAATGTTATACAAATATGAAACAAAGAAAAGAGATAGACACAGACGTATGCAAATATATAGATACTGACAAATAGACAAATATACAAACATATGCTAGTATTGAAGCTATAGAGAGCGGGTTAATGTTTCTTTGATTCGGCCTTGTGTCATACATAACCAAACTCCCTACAGCTTACAAGTTTTACCCAGAATTATCATCAGAAGGTTTTCGTTAGAAGGTTAGTTGTCGGTTGGAATATGTGGAATTGTGTGGAATAATAGTGTATGAATAAAATAAAAGGAAAAATTAACACGTTGTAGAAGTTAATGTGCACTTAGAAACATTAAGAAGTTAAGGGTAGAGTTTGTATTCAATGATAAAATTATGGGTATCAAGGTTTGTAGAAAATGTTCATAGTAGTTATGTAATATAAGTATTTAAAATGTCTGCAGAAGTTTAGAGTTCATGGTTGTGTAGTAGTGGAATGTAAAGTCTTTGTTCCTTCCTCTTTTTAGTATGTGTTGACAGGGTGAGAGAGAGAGAAGACAAAACAAATAAAGAAGTTGTACTTAATATGCCCATTTTGTTTTTGTGTTGTTCTTTTCAGTGGCATGGTGTGAAAATGAAGAAAAAGATGTTAGAAGAAGAGGTTGGATGAAACTGTGACATGTCCTGTGTCCAGGTTGGCTTCTTGAATTTTCTTTAGTTACATTGCCAGAGGTCCTCAGCTAACCACTTCCATGTGGGACTGACTTTGATAGGTTAGAGTCATGGTTTAAATAGTAAAACTTCTCATGATGCTGGCTCCAGCAAGCCTTTTCACATCTAGGCGTGAAAATATATCATAAATGAATTTGCTGTTTTTTAATCCAATCAGGATTCAGAATTATCTTTTCACACTGACTTGTGAATTTTTCTTAGTTGGTTTTTTCTAAAATGTTTTTAGTTCTTAATTTCTTATCCCTACAGTATACATACACATGTACTGATACATATACACAAATATAAATACATACAGATTTTTTTTAACATTGTTTTTATTGAAGTGTCAATTTATCTGTTAAATTTTAAAGACAGGTTTGGAAAACATCTGCAAAAGCTACAATATTGGATACAAATAAGAAGGAATTCATAAGATAGCATGGGTCTGGCATAAATAAGGTCAAAACAGACAGTCATATTTCAGTGCATGAAACTATAAATATAAGTATATAGGCAGACAAATACACAAGCAAATAACAGAATACATATGCGACTAAAACTCCATAATGCATCATATACAGAATAAAAACACACACTTAAATCTACTTACATACAACCTTTGGCATAAATACATGCAGATAATCATAAGAACAGTCACACAGAAGCAAATGCACACACACACACACACACACACACACACACACACACACACACACACACACACACATATAAACATATATATAAAACACACACACAAATATATATATATATATATACATATATATAAAACATACACACACACACATATATATAAACATACATATAAATGCACACACACACACATATATAAACATATATATATATATATATATATATATAAACATATATATAAAACACACACACACACACACATATATGTATATATATACATTAGCATGTGAAACAAAATATCAATAGGCCTACTAGCACATAAGCCCACATGCACACCTACATACAAACATTAATACATAGACAAACCCATGCACCCAAGTATATATATTCTAATCTAAACACAGGTAAAAACAAAAGCATCCAGATATACAGTTAAAACCAGGTATTAATACAAAATTCAGAAACCATGTGAAATTGGTTCCTCAAAATCAAAATTATTAAATATAAAAATAAAAATTGGTGGTTTAATAAGAACTTGTTAGATATTAACTAGATGGTGTATGCTAGATTAAAATCTATTGAATATTAACATGATAATCTATGTTAGATTAAATACCTCATAACTATATAATTTGGCAGTCTATGTAAGATTAAATAGTTAGCAAATATTAATATGATAATGCAAGCCAAATTAATTAATTTGGTTTATATTATTATATTACAAGCACCACCTCGTGGTTAACTGCCCTTGTCTCTGCAGTTGCATGAGACACCATCATTTTTATTCTGCATTACCCCTGTAGTTCTTGGTGTTTTGTTTTTTACAGCTTTATCCAAATTACTGGCGCTGGTTACTCAACTTCACTGTATTTTTATTAAAGGTCTTATGCAGTTCAGAGTAACTGGGGAAATGTTTTACCAATATTTAAAAAAAAAATACTTTCCTTATATTAGGTTTGCACCTCCAAATTGAAAGGGAATGTTGAATTAAATCACATTTCTTGATCTATCATTGCTTTGTACCCGTTGGTTCATATTAGGTTAAGTACTTCCACTCAAGTGCTGAAAAAACAGCATAGCATGTTCGTAAAAATGTCTCAAACTTAATAAAAATAAAGTTTTATCATCAAAATCTTATGCTATTATTTTGAGGAAAGATCAAATTTTTGTCATTATTTTTTAAATTTTAATCCTTTTTTACACATTCGAAATTTCAATTAAAAGTTTTTGTTTTTCATCAGCGATTTACGCTATCTTTACATAATGTGACTACTAATCAAACAATATTACGCAAGTCATTTTTTGGCATTAAAATACACATTAATTTAAAAATTCTTGCAAAAATCAACTTGTCTAATGAAATTTTCACAAATTAATGAAATTATTTTTACAAGTATAATTTTTAGAAAATGTTGGTAATTTTTTTTTGTTACATCTGTTACTCCCACTTCAATTAATTGCATAAAACTTCTAGAAATATATTATATATACCAATTTTTTTATTTATCATTTAAAGCAGGACTTGTTGGGAAATGTAAATCATGCAAGTTTTTTTTTAACGACCAGATGATTTTTTTAAAAATCTGTTCCAAATAGTAAAATCAAAAATGCATTAAAACTACACTATTTCTAAGGGAGATAAACTTTTAATTGATTTTATAATATAATTTTAGGATATAATATTCTGAAAAAAAAGTTCGAAGTAATTAATTCATTAAAAATAGACTTTATTTACAAATAAAAATTCAAATGCTTAATGCAAAGCATTTAGAATTAAGATTTTTAAAATAATTTCTAATTTTTTTTATTTATGTTAAATTGCACATTTTCTTTTACTAAGGAAAGTTATAAGACACTTATAATTAAAATGTCACATGTTTTAAGGGTTGTTCCCTTTACAAAATGTTAAAGTGTGTTATGCCAACTTTTGGTCACCATACATCCTGATTGATAAGTGCTGTCATCGCTTACTTGATAGGTCAACGATTCAGACTTTTGTGATTAAGAAATACTTTTATTCTAAATTTCATGTCATAAACAACTAATATTTGTTTCAAATCAGATTAATTTAACTTTAAATTTGATAATTTTTCAAAAATAATGAGTGAGTGATATAAATTCTTTTTTTTTTGCAAGGTTTTTTTAAAACCAAGAATTAACTTTTGTTTACAAATGTGTTGATAGCTCAAAACAAATGTCCAAAAAATTAAAAATTAAAAAAAAATTTCAAACTTTTAAATTCCATTGAATATAATTTCTGTTTGAAATACCCCTTAGTATTTTCCTTAGTGAAAATAGTAAATTTAATCACTTAGCTTTCAATTAAGCTAAAATTAAACTTTCAAGGGAAAGTTTTTATTTTTAAAAATTCAATTTAAAATTTAGGTATCAAAAATATTGTGATCCTCCATTTTCAACAGCAACTCATACTCCTTACCTTCAGATATTTCTATAGATGAATTTCTAGATAACCTACACTCAATACCTATACAAATGTGCTTAATTACGATCATTGGGTGGTTGGCCATGGCATTCACATACCTCACTTAGTATTGGGCTTCATGTACGAAGAGACAGTACCACTATTCAGATCGAACTCCACATCTAAAGACTGATTTTGTCATTTTCCCTTTGACTATCAGACACTGCCAGGAGTCTGTCAACTCTGTACAGCCCGTGGTTATCTATATGTACCAAGTCATTTAATTTGCTTAACATGTATAATTCATTTAATTCAAAAACCTCTGCACCATCAAATGACCCTTCTGGTACATCAAAGGCACCCCCATTGGATTTCCAAGCCTCCTCCTCATGAAACAGAACGACAATGCATAATTACCTCAATCTGCACTGGTGGTATTCTAACATAGTTCTTAGTGTATTACAAAGCATTCAGTAGTATTTTCTCAATTATCAAAGGCTAGAAGTATTTAATATCATATTTAATGAACACTTTCTTCTCATCATCAAGTCTGCTGAAACAAAAGATACATTCATTCATACTCTTCCACTGGTTAGTTTGCGTACGACTCTGACCAATTCACATCCCCTTTGCAATGCAGAATGATTATTTTACCCAACTCTGTCTTGGTAGGATGGATAAAACAAAATGAGGTACTGTTAGGAAAATTTTCTTTGTGATCTTTCACAGAAAATAAAAGTGGTGGTAACTCATGTAACTGCAGGAATAAGTGCAATTGCTTTCTAGCTGGTGCTTGTAAAACTGAAGGTGTAGTGCATAAAGCTGAGGTGGAAAATTCAAATGGACAGGGATAAGTTTATGTGGGATGTACGGCTGGCAGCTTTAAGCAAAGGTTGTATAATCCTAAGTCTTCATTTAGTTTGGAAACTGTGCCAGGCTTGCCAGCCATGTGTGGGAGTTGAAGTATATGAAGAATAGAAGCCCCAGTGTGAAATGGATTATATCTAGGGAGGTCTGCCTGTATAAGGTTGGTGACAAGGTTTGCGAGTTGTGACGGGAAGAAAAACTGGCTATTCTCACATACCCAGACCAGAAAAATTTATTAAATGAAATATCTGAAGTTACAACAGGGTGTAAAGATTCAAGAAAGTATGTTTTAGGATTATATAAACCTGGTTGAGGGTGTTGGTGCATGTTTAACTTTCCTCTTGTGGGTGATCCAGCAGCTGTGGGCATGAAGAGGTTTCCCCACTTTTTTGACAGGTGTGACCATAAGGAGGTTCTCCTCCCCTTCGGTTTAGTTTTGAGTTGTTGGGCATATAAGCAAGTGTTTTGAACATGCAGACTGCTGCTTTCCTGATGAAACCTGAGTGATGAAAACCTGGGTAGCAAGAAAATGGTGTGTCTTCTGTTCGTTAACATTATATATATATATATATATATACACACACACAATCTGTGTGTGAATACATCTATAGGCATGTGTACATTTTCTCATGAGTTTCTATGAATTTTAATATTTGCACATGTTTATTCATCATCTGTATCTACAAACAAATGCATGTAGCTATATATATATATATATATATTTAGTATATCAAGGCAGCAAATAATTTTCTAAACATATACTGTTGAATATAAGAGACAATGAACTGCATTTGTTATTTTTGGTAACTATTGACATTGCTGAGTGGAGTTTTATGTCAACACAAAATAAAATCATCAGTGATGGTGGATGTTATTGTGTTACCGTCTTAATAACCTTTCTGAAGATGGCTCATGTGAGACGAAAGCTTAGAACCAAATTATTAAAAATTATCCAAATGTTGGAGAATTTTTGTTTTTATTTTCAACTGAAATTAAAGCCAAAATACGACATTTAGAACAGCTCATGATTAAACATAATAGACATTCATTGTCATTTATATTTAACAGTATATGTTTAGAAAATATATATATATATATATATATATATATATATATATATATATATATATCATTTACCAGTTATTTGTCAGAATTAAAGTAGACCAGGATAAAATGTTGTATTAAAAAATGCTCTCTCTCTGTCTCTCTCTCTCTTGCTATATATATATATATATATATATATATATAAAATGTACAGCTTTTATATATTTCCATTTTTTTTGTACTTTACTTCTAATTCAAAATGTGGGCTGAACCAAATGTTTTGTTTCCTACCATTATATTTCATTAATCTACAAAATGACAGTATCTCCCCATTTATGAAACCCGACACAAATTTAAGTTATGTGAACACTGTATCTAATCAACCTGCTAACATAATCAAACATATCCTTAAAGGAAGAGAATGCAATCAAAAATTTAGAAGTACCTTGTCTATCTTTTTCAATGAAATATGTATTAGAGAAGGACTGCTTCCCAAATGAAAATAATATATATATATATATATATATATATATGTATGTATATATATATATATATATTCATAAAGATAGGTGTGAGTTTGTAACCCTGGGTTTCACACTCTTGCATTCGTCAGACAAACTTTCTCTCTCTCTCTCTCTATATATATATATATATATATATATATAGTTGTGTGTGTGTGTGTGTGTGTGCATAAGGATGTGTATTGCTTGAAATAAAATCTAATGTCTGTTAATAATAGTGTAAATCTCAGATTGTAAATAAATAAAATGACTGAAGGAAACCAGTATCTGTCCAAATAGTGCAGTACCTGAGATCTTTGACTCAGTATAAAAAAGAATTCAACTTTTCTAAAGTTATTTCATGACTACAAAGATTGGACAAGCAAAACAGATCATTGTCTGGCTTTTTCAGTTGAGATCACATTCACTGCTCAATGACATAACCTTGTCACATGGTTGGTCAATTCATGTAAGATCTTGCCATTAAATCAGGCAATCTTATTGAGAAAATTATTGATTGAACTCATTAATGTAGGCTGTGAAAATGAAACAGAGATTTTATCACCAAATCCACTTCTGCAGATCTGGCTAATCTTGGAATGTCATAGAAGAAGTGACATATAAAGAGGTTACAATATCAGACAGAGGCAATTTTAGCATTGATCTAACATTCTTACAAGTGTGTAAAGTAAAATCAACAATGTCTGATATTGTGAAGTAAGGCTCTGATCACTAAAGAATTATCTGCACAATGTTTCCACTATTGATTCAACATTGTACTGTACTAACTTGGAAAATATTGCCACATATATAAATAAACATAAATAAAATTTATATTCTTTAAGTTTTCTCAAAAAAAAAATGTTTGCAATCCAAAATTGGGTAGTTCAATTCTAACTAAATGCACCAAACTAGATAACCTCTATAAAACCTTTATTGGAAACATTTGCCATTCTTGTAGGAGTAGTTATATTGTGTGTGCATGTTTTTCTTCATAGTATAACTGAACTGAACTGTACATAGGAAAGTCTAAAGAGTACACCAGGCAAACAATAGAAGATAGCAAAATTTCTTTAAGACTTTTGAACACACCAGCTGATAGACGTATCTTCACACTTCAAACTGGGATGTATTCTATATATATGCATATATATAGTAGCAGTATAGCCCAGCATTGCTCAGATGCAATGAAAGCGTTAAAACTAATCCATGGTCCTGGATCTCAGATTCTTTGAACATTGGTACGAAAGACTAAAAAGCAACAGTTGTTGCCATTTAAAGCAAAACCGTAGACTGAAAGAAAAATGAATGGATGTAAGTCAAATTTTGATTTCCTGGTATCGATATCAAATAAGTTTTTTTGTCGTAAACTGAATTTTGAAGGCTAAATAAGTCCTCTGAGTAAATGTTATCATTGCTGAGACTAAGAACTACAGTTATACCTACATTTTTTTTTAATCGTGTCACCCCAAGCAAGACATTCCACTGCCACTATAGCACAGGAGGTTTCATAGAGGGATTGGGTATAGGAAATGTCAGAAGGAGAGTGATAGACGATTTAGGATGTACTTAGGGAGAGATTTGGAGAGAGTGGGTGTGAGTTAGTGTGTTAGGAGGTGTCTATTGACCTTACATTTAAACTCCTGGAGGTTGTAGCCGTCGGGGAAGCAAGCATGCGGTAGGGAATTACACAGGTGGGAAGTGCAAGGAAAGAAGCTGTTGGAGTAGAAATTGTGGTTACATTTCATTGGTTTCACTGTAAAAGGGTGGGACCTAGTTGCCAATCTAGTATCTCATTTAAATTCACATCTAGGGGGCACCAGTGATTTAAGTTCGTCAGAGCAGAAGCCATGAAAGTATTTATAGAAGAGGCACAGGGATGCCACATCACGCAGGTGAGAGAGATACTGCAGGTGGTCAGCCAAGTTGGTATCAATCACATTACAGATTCTTCACTCGAAGCAAAAACTAAAATAAAAGGGCTGAAAAAATAGATACAGGCAGATAAACAGACACACACACAAACATCTTGCCTTTTATATATATACATATTATCAATTTTCTGCACTATTGCAAGAATTGCAACCTTGAAACTTCTGAATATCATTTCTTATGTCTTTGTCTATGAGTGTATCAAATTTGATTAAAATCAGACCACTCCTTCTACAACCTGATGTTTTTGATTATCGATTTTCTATATTTATCGGGGGTAGCTGGATACAAACCTAGCTAAGAACACTCGCAGACCCTTATAATACAACTGTGTAAATCTTCAAGAAAATTGGTTCAGCCATTTCGGTGTTTATAGGTAATGGACACACACACACACACATACACACACAAACACTGACAAACTTCCATTTATAAATACGTTTATATATATATATATATATATATATATTAATTCAGAATCCAGCTTATTATACAACCTTGGTTTCAACCTTTCAGTATCTTCAGATGTTTTATATTAACTGATTTTCCAACATATTTTTTTAACACATAACAGGAACTTTCAGAAGTCTAAAATAAGGAAGAAACTGGTCAAGAATTGTAAATATTTTTATCCAAGTTTATATGATTTATAAACCTGGATAGCAATGTTCTTTCTACAGAATATATATGCTGAAAAACTCTCTAACTCATCACTGTATACCAAGTGAGAGACTTTTTGCTTTATGTTTTGCATACCTTACACATGCGGCAACATTCCAAAAAAATATTTTCTCCTCTGCATTAATTGGTGAGTCATTTTTCACTGCTTGTTGTTCACTAAAATTTCTCACAAAAGCCAAATAGTTTGCTTCACTGCATGAAAAAGACAAGGCGTAAATAATCATATATCAAGTAAGCGATGACAGCACTTACCAATCTGGATGTATGGTGACCAAAAGTTGACATAACACAGTTTAATATTTGTAAAGGAAACAAACCTTAAAACATGTGACATTTTAATGATAAGTGTCTTATAACTTTCCTTAGTAAAAGAAAATGTGCAATTTAACATAATAAAAAAAAATTAGAAATTCTTTTTAAAATTTTAATTCTAAATGCTTTGCATTAAGCATTTTAATTTTCAATTTGTAAATAAAGTCCATTTTTTTAGAACTGTTATTAATAGCCACTGGCAAAGTTTTATTCAGTTTATCACTTTTTAATACCCATAAAGTCAACCTGTAGTTTTCAGTGGCAACTATGTTGTGAGAGCCTTAGTTACAGTTTCTGGGAGGGAGTGCATAATCTAGATTGATCAATTAAACAACCATTATGAATGGACCATAGCTTACAATGATTTGTGACTTTATGAGATTGCATTCATTGACAGCATTCAAACAGTTTTATTTACCCAATCATTTGAATTTCAACCATGAAATCTGGGTTCAATCTTTACAATTTTAACTTATTTTGGAATATTGATTCATCATACATTGATGAATCAATATCATCATTGATTGAAATCTATACATGAGTAATAGTTTTCAGAACTAGTTTGCTAGCTACTGCTTTGAACCAAAGCAGTTGTATTATTAAATTTAATTAAACCAATAAAGATAGACATACTTAAACAAGAAGAATTAATAAGAAAAAAAAGATTATTAAAAAAATAACATTACTATCAAGTGGTAACATTGAAATGCAACACAATTTAAAAAAACAGCTGAACTGGTTTTATCAGTATTTTTCATTAGCTATTAGAGTTAAGACAAGCGTACTTACTGGTAGGTTTTTATACAGATAACAGATAAATTCATATTAACATCAAGAAATGGAATTTTGTTATTGTCCATGAGTTCATAGGTAAATTTTAGCGATGTGTTATTTTCAAAATTTGATTTCCGATTTACAATTACGTCTAATTTTTATCAAAACAAAAATGTCATCAACATACCTTGCATAAATCTCTGGTTTATTAGTTGTTTTAAACATTTTGTTTTTAGTGTAAAACGAGTAAAAATTAGAGAAAGTAGGACCTAATGGGTCTCCCCATACTGACCACATTCATTTGGATGTAGATGTTCCCATTATGGTCAATTCTTCAAAAACTACTGATCAACTGTACTAATAAAGCTGGTTTATGACTATAATTCAAAGTCAGTATGGGAAACCCATTAGACAATACCTGGAAAGATATAAAATAGCAGCAATAACGAACTTCTTAAACAGAGCACATCAAAATTCCTCCTTCCGGAGAATATTATTGACCAAACTAAAACACATGAAACAAACAGTCAACAATAACTTGCCCAAATAGATAATTGATAAACAAATAAAATTATTCTTAAAAGAAATACACAACACCAGTATTAAAAATAACACAAAAAACATCAATATATTTTACTGCAATCAAATGCACAATAATTATAAGGAGGACAAATTTGCTATATGAAAAATGATTAAACACCATATTTCTGCTGTAATTCCTCAAAAACAAGTAAAATTTATAATATATTAGAGAAAATGAAAGACTGCAAAACTTGTTTGTAATCAAAATAACCCAATCAAATCTTAACTAACCATGACTAATATAGTATTTGTCTATAATAATAAAGTGTATGAATTTTAATGCCCTGTACACAAACTGTTTCTCGTTATGAAACAGTTACCTAAATTGACCATACTACCACTTCATGCCACCTATGTAACAACAGTACAATAAGAAACATTTATTAAGCCATAATTTGCAAGATCCCTTAAGAAAAGATTTGGTTGAAAATACAAAAATTCTATTTAAATCACAACATCAAAGGCATCTTGCTATAAGAGAGGCACTATATATCAAACAATTTTTTTCAACCATCACATTACATTATTTAAAAGTTTGTTAGGGTGGCATCCCTTTCAGTCGATTGACTAATGGACTATTCCTGACGTTACGTCTGGTTACCAGGTTCTGTCTTCTGGGCAGTCAGGTCCAGAGTCTTGAAGAGTAAAGGTCATAACTTGATTTCTCAGCTGAGTGGAGATATGACTCAGCTTGAACAACTATCTGTATTTTTGTTAATACATTATTTTATTTCACTGTTCTGAGTCTTCTCATTATTTATTTCAACACTAACTCCACAATAAAGTTGAAATGAAGTTTTTAAAGTTTAAAAAGTTAAAAACAAAGATAGACTGATGGTCATACAAATCACATGATAGCTTTTAAAGAATGCTTCTTTTCAAAAACACAACAATAGGAATCCCAATCATAGTACTGAAGAAATGTGCCCCAGAACTCTCCTCTGTCCTCTCTAAACTCTATAACCTCTCTGCTTCCTGTTTTCCTGCCTGGTGGAAGTCCTCCTGTGTAGTTCCTATATTTAAGAATTCTGGCGAACCCTCAGACACCACCAATTACCATCCTATTAGTCTCCTTCCGATCTTTGGCAAAGTTTTCGAAGCCATTATCAACGCCAAGGTGATTCAGCATCTCATGGCCTACAGGCTTCTCTCTGACAAACAGTACGGGTTTCGCTTCACCAGGTCTACTGCTGACATGCTAACGACTATTACTGAGTACATATACCGGGCACTTGACAAGAATGGTGAAGCCCAAACCGTTGCATTGGATATCTCCAAAGTGTTTGACAGGGTCTGACACACTGGCCTCTTGTGCAAACTGTGGAGCTACAGGATAACTGGACATCTGTTTGACCTCATCCAGTCATTACTCTCTAACCGCACATTGAAGGTAGTATTAAATGGGCATGCCTCCCAAAACTACCATATGAACGTGGGCGTCCCTCAAGGTTCTATCTTAGGTCCCACACTCTTTCTGATGAATATTTATGATCTCTATGATGCCATTAGATCCCAAGTAGGTGTGGGTGACAAAGTGAACCTCACTGCCGAGCTTGAAAAAGACCTCCAATCCGTAGTGGCCTGAGGTAGGAAATGGCTAGTAAATTCTAATGCTTCTAAAACGAAGCCGTTAGCAACTAACCACCATAGACAATTGCATCTACCTCCCATTAGCATGGGACAGGCTTGCCTCCCAGAGAGTAAAACACTATGCCTCCTTGGCCTTACACTTTCGGCGGACCTCAAATGGAATGACTATATCGAATCCATTGCCAAATCTGCCGCTATGAAAGTTGGCTCTCTGTGCAGGGCCCGGAAGTTTTTCCCACCTGAATCTATCCTGCACATATACAAATCTACCATCCGCCTGTGTATTGAATATTGCTGCCATATCTGGTCGGGTGCCCCTGCTGCTCTCCTTGGGCTTCTTGACAAAATACAAAGGAGGATCTGTAACGTGGTTGATACTGACTTGGCAGACCGGCTGCAAACACTCTCTCACTGGCATGATGTGGCTTCCCTGTGCCTCTTCTACAAGTACTTTCATGGCTTCTGCTCCGATGAACTTAGATCACTGGTGCCACCTAAGCACAAATTTACATGAGATACTAGATTAGCAACTAGGTCCCACCCTTTTACAGTTAAACAGATAAGATGTAACCGTAAATTCTACTCCAACAGCTTCTTTTCTCGCGCTTCCCACCTGTGGAACTCCCTTCCACAAATCTGCTTTCCCGACAGCTACAATTTTCAGGTGTTTAAATGTAGGGTTAATAGACACCTCCTATCACACTAACTCCCAATTATTCTCAGAACACTCTCATCTACCCAACCCTCATTCTCGGTATCCTTACCCACCTATCACCCACCCTCTGACATTTCCTATATTTAACCATTCTCGGTATCCCTACCCACCTATCACCCACCCTCTGACATTTCCTATATTTAACCATCCTTTCTCCACTTTATGTAGTCCCCTGCACAGTAGTGGCAGTGACATGCCTTGCTCGGGGTGAAACGTTTATAAAAAAAAAAAAATTACATTACAGTCAGTACATGAGGATAAAATAACATCTCTGGAAAAATAACATCCTTGAAAATGGCTATGAATTGACTGAAGGTGCTTGTAAAATAAAAAATTGTAGAACATTTTTACATTTCTTATCCCCAGAAAAACAAAATATGTAAGAATACTGCAGAAATTAAATGAAAATTAATAAAATCTTCTTTATAGGTCATTTTTAACAAAACATGTTTAAAAGAAATATTGCTGCTCAAATACAGATTAATATATATATGTGTGTGTGTGTGTGTGTGTGTGTGTGTGTGTGTGTGAAGAGAATAAAGAACAGGCAGGAAAAATATCTTTAATCTAACATGTTCCACTTTAGTAAGTTTCTTCAGAGATCAAAGATATATATATATATATATATATATATATATAGTCATTCGCAGAGGTATCTGTTTTGCTGTATCACAGCTCATCATTACGGTTAGACATCCGATTGCTTTTAGCTAGGATTGAAATCTGACCGAATTGACATCAGTCAGCGATTCTATCTCTGAGCTATTGGTACTCGGTAGAAGGAGGCAGACATTTTGCCTGTGATATACCATGTAAACGGATTTAGGGTGTTCTAATTCATTAATGAATGAACGATGCGTAGGTGCTAGAGTAGCTACTGTTTTTTCAAAGTCTACTCTTCCTCCAGAGTGCTCAATCAGTGTGTGATTATTTATTATACACTACATATTATATAATACTTACTTGTGCTTTGCATTCAAATTCTATGGTGTTTCCTCCCAAGACATCCAATCTAAAAGAGCCCGTGTCAGGAGACAAATATCCAGGTGTCCATAGAACCTCACAGTCAAGTTCTTGGTATTCTGCAATAACACCTGAAAAAATAAAATAAATAAATAGTTTCATTAACCATCTTTTATAAATTTCCATAAAACAAAATTTTATATTTGCAGCTCAACCTCACACAAGCAGAACAAAACACCAACCTTAAGGAAGAAACTAAAGCATAGCCTCTATTCCCAGCTCATTTGAGAGGAGACAAGATGCATGGTCCCAGGGTTTCCAACCCTACAGCTGTACCTTTTCTCATTGTACTAAGACAGGTGAGGTTGATGTAATTTGTTGTAGCATTACAGTTCTTGACCCATTTGTCTATGTATGCCCATGTAAAACAAACAAAATAAATCCTTGTATCACATCCTGCCTGTCAGGTAAAATTTACACAGTAAAATAGCAACATTTAATCTGCGTAATATTTCTTAAATGTCGATGCTCTTCTTTGTGATGAACCTCCTTCAGCCCCTCTCACTTAGCACATAATCATTTTGTGTTGAGTTTGAAACTTGTTCTTAAGTTAATAGAGGTTTTGAAAAGACCAAGAGAATGATGCAAATCAGTTCTATGCAGTATAAACAAATACAAAACCACTTATTTACCATTCATTGGTCGGACAGTAAAAGCTGTATCTTTTATGTTTGTAGTTGAAATCCAGGTGAAAGCAGCTGGATAGTTCAGTTTGTTGCAGAGGGTGACAACACTAGAAAATGCTGCAAAAGTAAGGAGTAAAAAGAGAAAAATTGTAGTATCATTTTTTTTTTTTTAATCATATCACCCCAAACAAGGCGGTAACGCTACTGATGCACAGGGGGCTACGTAAGAGTAAAAAGATTGGAAAAGAGAAAGCCGGAAACCTCATCCTAAACAGGAAACAAGGGATGAGCCTCTTCACCTGTTCAATAGACTTGGGTGGAGTGTGAACCGGGCGATAGATAGATCTATCTACTCCAATTGAAAAAAAAAATAAAGAAAAGAGTGAAAAGATTGGAAAAGAGAAAACCGGAAACCTCATCCTAAGCAGGAAACAAGGGATGAACCTCTTCACCTGTTCAATAGACGTGGGTGGAGTGTGAACCAGGCGATAGTTTAGTCTATATACTCCAATTTAATTTGCTGATTATGAATTCATTTGACAAAAAATATTCTTCATTCAATGTTTAATCATCTGCTTCTTAAACTTGTTATAGAAATATTTTATTTGATAATTGGAAAAATAGCAAAAGTGAGTAGATATAAATTAAACCAGATGAAAAGTTAACTGATGTTATTACAATTTCAAATTCAATAAAAATGAATCTTGCATGAGATGTTTATTTCAGATGAATGAAAGATTATTCACCTACTTGTCACATCTCTTCAGGTCACAGGAAGTTTCGAAAAGCTGCGGTCACATGTATGCTAAGATGTTACAAGTGGTAAGACACAACTTATAATTAGTGAGGTACTTTTTGAAAGGAAATATTTGAGGATTTAATAACTTACTCTCCAAGTCACTGATTCTACAATCATTTTTTTTGTCACAAGTTATATTTTGAACATATTAAATATTTGGTGTTATCATTAATTAAATTCTTTGTTAAACCTGTTGATAATCATATTATTTGGACTTTTGTCCTTATCTTTATTGCCATTTAATTGCTGTAGTTCCCAGGTCTGCCCTGACCCAGAGTGGTAGCACCTGTTAGGGTCCCAGCTATGGCAAATAGTTAACCGGGGTCAAAACACTATGAAAGTATAAAATTACACTTTTATTTATATTAAAATAGATTTTTATAGAAAAATATACATTTTGAAGGAAAAAATTTTCAGCAAAACATTTTTGAATACAAAACTAGAAGACATTTTCAGTTTTCTAAAATAAGAAAGAAAAAAAAAAATTTCATTAAAATCTGACTAAATCAAACTTCTCATTATACCTGAACATTAAAAAAACACCTTAAAACCCCATCAAATAAATGCCCATAGTGGTTGATATGCCATTAAACAAAACTCAAACTCAGAGTAAATATCCATTATTACATGATTATAACCTTTTCCAATTTCTTCACAATACTTTGAATGGGAAAACTTTCTCTAATGAAAACCAGATTAAAGAGTTTGTCAAAAGCTTTTTCACATCAAAACAGAGAATTTTATTCAAAAGTTATCAAAGCATTGCCTGACAAGTGGTAATACATTCTAACAAATAATGGTGAATACATAATAGAATAAAATATAATTATCCATCTTGTTTTTTTAAGCCAAAAGTTGATAAATGTAAATGAAAATTATTATGACTCAAACTAAGACTTTAAGAAAGGAATTAGACAAAAATATGAGAAAGGATTTCTTTTTTTAAACTTTTACCAGATTCAGGTGTCAATCCAGGAACAGGAGTTACAATCAATGGCGAAGGGCAAGAGAGTTCAAGTGCTACTGGTACAACTTCTGCTAACACACAAATGTGATTTTCATAAGAACCGTTGATGGTATATGTAATTGATCTGAAATTGATACAGAACACAAAGTTTAATAGATACTGGATACATATTGGAAGACAATTACCAGAATGCACATCCAATGTGGTGTTGAAATATTCTCATCCTCAGCAACTTTTTAAAACCTGACTAAATATCTTAGTTTTCTCATTCTCTTCTTAGAGAGACTGAAAACCAGGTGGCTAAGATGATGCAAGTTCTTGGATGTGGGGGTGGGTGGTGTAATGGATGTTTTTAAAATCAATTCACCCCAAGCAAAGTGATAATGCCACAAAAATGCCAGGGGATATTGAGAATGAAAAGGCTTTATATATATATATATATATATATATATATGTTACGGAAATTAACGAATTTTAACGAAACTTGGTTATAAACAACTGACAATTTGAAATTTCAAATTATCGGTTGTTTATAACCAAGTTTCATTAAAATTCGTTAATTTCCATAACATGAATTACATTTGTTGACATTACGATACATTTCAGAGCAGATATGGTTGTTGCAATGAACCAAAAATAGTGTTATATAGGCCTGATTAAAACTTTGTTTAGACTGGAGGTCATTCGTGGTCGAGCGGTCTAAGACATTGCCAGATCAGATGGTAGCTTCTCCTATGTAGATAGGGGCCGCAGGTTCAAATCCTGACGAATGACACACATTTTCATAATAAAAAAAATTTATCGTAAATAATCAGGTCAGTAGATATAAATATATAATACTGTTTAATTAAAAAAAACAGAACATCTACTTAAATACGAGTATCGATAAAAAATAATGTTGAAACAATTCATTTCATATATACATATATGCATGCACACATGAGACAGCCAGGATTTGGTCACCACTGACAGAATCAAGGTTGAGAGGGTAAAATAATTTTGTGGTCAAAGGAAAATAAAAAAAGTATCCTTTTTTTCCCAAATTGGTTAGTTATTGACAGTACTTGTCAATGAGAAGAAGAGCAGTAAAATGTTTAATTTTCTAATGTTTTTGAAACCTACTTGTAAATCTTAAGCAACATTGGCTTGAAAGTAACTGTTTTGTTTCAGTGAGAAAAAAAGAAGATAGAAGAGTGTATGTGTGTGTGCGTGTTCAAAAATGTATACATATATATACACATGAATATATTTTTGAGACATGCTGTGTGTGTATGTATATATGAAGCTGATGAGACAGTGGAAAATATTTATTCAAGATGCATTTCACCAAAGACGTTTATGCTCTTTATGATAACAAAAAGATAAAAAAAAAACTTACTTGCTGAATTGTCCTTTTATGTTGGATTCAAAAACAATCGGAATGAGGGCTTTACAGTGTGGTGGAACAACCTGTGACAATGGACTGCTTCGTCGAAGTTCATCGCAGCCCATCTACAAGAAAGATCCAGTATAATGTTATTTCCATTGTTGAACCCATAGCATTGAAGTAGTTATATCATATTATTACTATACTGGCTATGTAAACTGATAACAATAACACAGAAGCATTTAAATCACATTATTGTTCCAGTGGTAGTATACAGTCACATAAATTATAATAGTGAGTAAAACAAATCTTTATCCAGCAGTAAAAATTTTATGAGTGTGATAGAAAGTATTATATTAAAAGACAGTTCATAAAAGAGTGGGTAATTGGAGCACTATGGAAGAAAGGAATATTCTCTCATTTGTATTTCAGCCATTATGGGCATTATTATATCCATGATATAATAACACTGAATTTCACAGATGAAATGAAATAGCTGAAAGGAAAAAAAAATGATAAACATGCTTTGTTCCCAAAGAAAGTTTTATATCACTAAGTCATATATAAATATTTACATGTGTCTCCTATCAGAGAAAATTAAACATTTAGACAACAAGCAGAGTGAGAAAAAATAAGAAATCTTATGCATAATAATTCTTAATGGGAACTGGAGCTGTCGAAGCCATATTTAGGATTCCAAATTTGAGCAGGTTGAGGGATGCATATCTAGCCTCCATCCAGGCAAGGCAAGAACCTCACTCATGTCCGAAATGCAGCTACTTGGTTTGACTTCTGGAAGTTGACTGATTGCAGAATTGCCAACTTTCATCAATATGAAGTGACATCTCTAAATGGATATCATATGATTCACATGACTTCATCTTGACTAAAAAGAGATAACTGCTATTCATATCCAGACAGGTTTTAAGAGGAAATACATCACTGTAAAATGACAATATGGAAATATAAAAATGATTGACATAAAAAACAAATATACTGGTTATTGATCCACTCATAAAAACAGTGTTCCTGGTCTTATAGCCTGGGAATGTTCTCAGAGCTGAGCAGGGCTAATTTCAAGTATCACCTGAAAGATTTGGAAACATTGTATCTTAACTTCAACCAGCCATCTTGTCATGAGTGGAAGTAATAACTTCCATAGTAACAGTAACTTATTTTTGTTATCGCCTCATTTTTTGTAATGAATTGTCTTTTAATGTATCCATTTTTATTGCACTAGTGAAATAATCTAGTAATTACTTTTGATAATGGCTTCCTGGAAACTTTTCCCTTATTGTTTTTAACTGAAAATTTTCGAAGAACAATTTTCCTTTGAAAGATTAATATTTTTTTTTTTTCATCAGATTACTTCATCTGATTTTTGTGTAAATGTAGAACTTAAAAAAATCTGTTACTATTAGAATAGCAAAAAAGTTCAATAAAACACTGAAATATGGAAATCATATATTATAATTCTACAGAAGAGGCTTGCAAAACATCAAATCCTTTTCTATATTTTTACTCAGCTTCTGGGGTTTTCACCGACTCTGTTTTGGGAGGACAGCCAAGTGTGGCCTTTCTACAGAGACAGCACACTGGATATTGTCTCTTTCACTGACAAGGTCAGATACTGTTATCAGTAGTGGTTAGCTGTTCCATCTACATTGTTTCCGCTACAGATAAGGAATCAGTAAACACAAATTAATGAATAAAATATAATGAAAATTACTTACCTCAGCCACAACGAATATATTAATCTCTAAGT
This sequence comes from Ascarosepion bandense, assembly GCA_037127315.1. Classification (NCBI taxonomy): domain Eukaryota; kingdom Metazoa; phylum Mollusca; class Cephalopoda; order Sepiida; family Sepiidae; genus Ascarosepion; species Ascarosepion bandense. The sequence goes on along the minus strand of JBBBDQ010001395.1, from coordinate 919,107 downwards.
TATTGACGATGATCAAATTTTTCGTGTTAACTGATTTGATGCAAACCTTCCCAAAATCTATCTTTAGTGGACCTGTATAAAAAAAAAATAGGAATTGATTATCAGAATTAAACTAAATATTTACAGAATAGTAGATTTTGTGGGTTAGCCATTAGCCAGCTTAAGCCTATATAAAGGCATGCATTTTTCTCCATAGTCTCTTTTCTATTTTACAGCTTTTCAACTCTGGCTATAAGATGCAATTGCACGTGAGGAAAAAATGTGTCCCCCTCCCCAACTAGGGCACACTCATTTTCCTGGTTCTTTTTTGACTTTTGAATTCTTTCACACATATCTGTTACATAGGTCTATACAATTTCTCATACACAAAAATGCACATTCACTAGTTGAAAAGTTTTCTAGATAACTTGTTTTTAAATGTTTTTGATTTTAATTGTAATTCCTTTTTGTCAATACAAGCAATTAGTTGTTTGTTTATATTATTGTAACTACTTTTTTACTTGAACTCACATTTACTTTCCAAAGAGTTGATTTCTCTAATATTATGGTGACCAAATATTTACCTAATCATACTAGCAATCCCATGACAATATTTACTCTATAAATGAAAGTTACAATTAAATAATTTCCTTTGTATGTAAACAGTTGATTTTCCAAGCACTGCTTAGATGTGGCCTAAGGTCAAAAGTATGGGGTACCCAGTGAGGATTGAACTTACTACTCAGTTGTAATAGCTTGCTAACCGTTACACCACGTCAATATGCCCCAAAAAGTTCTATGCAATATAGTGACTTTTTTAATTGTAGCTTAGATGTGGCACAAGATCAAAAGTATGGGATATCCAGTGAAGATCGAACTCACTACTCAGTTGTAACTGGTTTTAATGAGACAAGCTTGCTAACCATTACACGACCTCAAGGTGCCCCTTCAGATGTAAACAGTGATTGCCATAATTCCTAACATCTGAAAATCATTGTCTGTTGTTGGATAATTTGAAAAGAGTCATTAGCATTTCATGAAATTTTTTTTCAATGAGTTCAATTCGTTTGTATTGTTGATGTCACAACTGTGTCTTGTCTAATTTATTCCTTAGTCTCTTGCTGGTTTATAGTTTGTAAAGAAAGTAAAAAAGGGATGCTTTTTCATTAAACTACTAAAACAATAAAATTTGATCTTTGAAGTAAGCATTCCTCCTTGATTTTCAATGCACATAATACAAATTAAGCACTAAAACTTACCATAAATCTACATTATAAAAGAGCTGATTGCCTGCATACGGCTTTTCATGTGCAAATGTAAATGTATATACCTATATATTGCATGTGAATGCTTGTGCCATCTAATATACAAGAAAACACACAAAATTTGATTGCATTTAAGATAAGACATTTGGATAATAGATTTATTTCCCCACTTAACTTAGGTAACTGCCTACTTTGGGCTGATTTCTCACCAAATCTATCTTACACCTTTGTAAGTCTACCATTCATCCATGCTTTGAATTTTGCAGGTTCAGTGATTCATAAAGTATTCAAAGATTCTTGAGCAAATCTAAAACTATACAGAGTGTGATGTTTAAATTGTCATCCAAATGATGAAAAAATGAAAATAGCACTGACATCTCATTTTAATAGATATTTACCAAAATTAAACACAATTGTCTTGAAATAGAAAACACTAAATTTATACAAGACTAATATTAGCTTAAACCATGGCCTCAGACTAATTTGGAATCTCCTGCAACTCTTCTGGATGGTCTTCTTGTTTAAGTTGATAAATGCTAACATAATCCTTGTCTTCAGCTCACCTTTCATGTCACAAGAAGTTTTGTTGATCTCATGATCAACAGCAAACCACACATAATCAAAGGTATTGCAATCTGGAGACCAGATGTAATGGGTGATGTGGTCATGGAAATTGTCTGAGAGCCATGACTGAGTGCTCTTGCTTGTGCAATATGGTGCAGAGTCCTGTTGCCAGAATCTTCCAGCAACTACCCTCTTGACCCAGGGCAGCACTACCTCCTTAAGGTACTTGATGTAGGCCTCTATGTAGAGTCTGAGGCCCTATAGGAAAATTAATGGAGGCATAATGTCGCCATCACTAGTGATAACTCCAAACACCTTTGGAATAATCAATAGATTCATTTAACTCTTTCTAAATTTTCTGCAATTTCCTCAACTTGAGACCCAAGTACTCAGAAATGATCATATTGGAGCTTTCAGCATGAATATCAAGCAGTTCGGCATGCCATTTCCAAATTTCTATCAGAGTGAATTGCATCATAGTGCTATTTTTCTCACAGATGGCACCCAACTGTGCAGTTGGTAAAATCAAAAACAAATAAAACTGTTCTTATGTATACAGCTATATTGTGTTGAATACACCAGTTCTTGTCCGATCACTGAAGTTAAGCAATATCGAGCCTGGTCAGTACTCAGATGGGTGACCATTTCAGAATACCAGGTTCTGTAAACGTAAGAACCAAGAATGGTCCACTGGTCCTCCAGGTTTGGGGGTTGGGCACAGAGCTAACAACCCTGACCCATAAAAAACAGTTTGTTACGGAAACAGTAACAAAAAGTTACTGCCCTACATACCACTGGGTGTATAAAGGGTGATATATATATATATATATATATATATATATATATATATAATGTTCTTAGATATTTAGTCTCAGTAGAAACTGTGATGATAAAACAAATCAATGGACTGCATGAAAAGACATGTAATCTGACTGTACCATCTGAATGAACTAGTATATCATTAGTGCTTATAGTATAGCAATAATATGAATTTATTTTTGGGGTGTATGATGAAATTTGTTTGGCCTTGAAAAATATTGCATCATCTGTGATTGCATCAGATTTTTATCACACCCAGATACTATTGTCTCAACCATTGATTAGTTGTCCTATGCCAGTTCTTGCAATGAGTGTTACTCCATGAAAGTGTATGAAAATTCTAACACTGCATGAACACATTGGCAAGCCTTACAGAGAGATCAGAGATATTGTTGGTGCCAACCTTTCAACTCTTAGTTGTGTCATCAGGGCAAAGAAACAGACTGGATTCATCAGTCCAAAACATAAAGGAAAATGCAGTCAGAAGAGAAAAAAAACACTAACTGACAATGCATATGTGATCAAGGAAAGTGGGAAAAAATCCTAGGAAGAAATTTGTCTTGTTTCAATTAATTTGCACAAGAGTATATATATATATATATATATATATATATATATATGGATTGTTTAATGACTTAGATTTTGGTCATAATAAAATTAGACCAGTACACAGTTGTATTAAAAAGTGTTCCATACAATTATATTGTAAAACTTTTAGATATTCTTCATTTGTAAATCAGTTATTACATGACCTAGGTTTCTACATGGAGTGTCTTCAAGAAATTATGCAGTAACTGATTTTACCTTTTTTTGTGTGTGGGGGTGCTTAGCCACATGTGCAAATTGAAATTAAAATATGGAAAAGACCCAGACATAATATGGAGTTTAGTGAGAACAGCCAAGCTTTACAACAATGCAAAATATGTAGACTGTGCCAGGAAGAAAAGTTAGCGATTATGTTATTCCCAAACAAAAATGAATTTTTGAATAAAAGAACAGAAACTATGACTAAGTATAACCAAACTATAAAATACAAAATATAGATTCATACAACCATAGATGAAAATGTTATAATTTCTTCTTTTTTTAAAAATTGCGCGTTTAAAATTCCTCGTTACATGAGCGTTCTTAAAAAACAAAAACAAAAAAACTGGTAAAATCAGTTTTTGCAAATCACCTGAAGACACCACATGGTAGAAACCTTGGTAGTGTAATAACTCGTTTACAAATTAAGAAAATATATGTGCATGTGTCAATATATAATCTCTGTTATGTCAATGTAGTTCTTGAATATAAATTCAAAACTTATTAATTCCTTAATATGTTTTATAAACTTTAACATATGTATGTCTGGTAGAAATTTTTCCTTACCAATATTGAGCAGATGCAGTTCAGAAGGTGATAGTTCTTTTGCACAATCCAGTTTTTCTTTCAGAGTTGTTGGAATGGCATTCAAACCTTGACTTACCTAAAATATTGAAAAAAAAACCAATAAAAACACTGATTAGTAGATATGCCTTCACCTGAATGGGCTTAAATTCTCTAATATTCTTTAATGTGCTGTCCCCATTCAGGACCTGGGTGATCATGTTTCACCACAACTTTCTATCTTTTGTAGCTCTTAGTTTTGTCTTTTTACTATTTCTCTTTTTTTATTCGCTCTCTCTCACCCACGTTTCTGCCATCCTTATAAACCTCGTTGTGTGATAGGTGACTGACGATTTCCATTTTTGTTTCCCATGCCTTCAATTTTCAATGTGAGTGTCAAATTTCCCATCTCTATTTTATCATTCTTCTTCTAAGTCAGTTAAGTGCCATACATGATACACACTTGGACGATCATGTCTTGAAAGAGACATGACTGACTGGGCAGAAGGTTATCTCACAGCAGGTTGCCATTACTTTCTGTGATAGACTGCTTGCTGATCAAGGCTATAGAACCCAGCTTCTGGAACATGTCCTTCGCTATGCCAATTTGCCTTCAGATCTCTGTGCCGCACTTTCTATCTCCTGTTAGAACATTTCCCAGGTATTTAAATTTTTGTACCTGCTTGATTTTAGTATCCCCCACCTATATTTGGCATTTTGGGTTGCTCTTTTTACTGAGGACCATGCATTCGGTTTTCTTGTAGTCCTTTCTTGTTACTCTTTTCAGCTATCTTCTATAGGAGGTCTTCTAGTTTCTTTTCTGTGTCTGCAATCAGCACTGTATCATCTGCATATCTTATTCAAATTGTGGCCTCCAAAGGAAAATGGCCCAATGAAATTCTAAGCTGTACCAGATGGCAGCTGGATAGCCCAGGCAGAAATGTCATTAAGCAGCCATCATGTGACCCAAGTGACATCATCTCCACCAAAGGAAGATAATTGCATTATGTATTCCTATGCTGCATTTGAACAAAACTGGTTTCTTATTTTCTAAAAGTAAATTGATTTTTTTGAGAAAATTGCTTACACTGTGAAATAATACAAGAAAAAATATATGAAAATAGTTTGATTGCATAAAAATTATTTTTATAGATTGAGGAAATGAAAATGTGACTTAGTCAAAATATTCAACTCATCCACAAAGAAAAAATTAAGAAAAAAGTTTAAGGGCAAGTGCAGCATGTTTTTGTTATATTCAAGAAATTATTGATGCACTTTTATCATTCAACCACAGGAGTGGTTGAATGATATGCTTAAGTTTGACATTGAGTGAATCTAGGCAGTTTTCAAGCTTCCCCACTAATTCAGTTCTCAACCAAATTTCAGACAGTTTACAGGGTTAGCTAGGACACCTCCTTAGTTACATTTTGAAAAAAAGTTTTTGGAATTTTGGTTCAGTAGAAAAAAAATGTTACATTAAAATATGTGAAGTCCGAAAACGGAGACTACTATATAAGTACATAAGTAAGTGATTAAAGCTTCTAATAATAAATGTAATTCTTTATAACATTTTTCTGTTTAAAATTTTTGCATGCGGTTTTCGACATTTAAATTCTGATGATACCTTTTATCATTTTTGTCAATCAAAATTTGCTTATCACTTATCACAATTGATTATCAAAATTAATTATAAATAATCAATTTTTTTATTGTTTTTTTAATAAATTGCATATAATTTTTTTTTTAATATTTTTGGATGCAATTTTTTGCATTAATTTACATTAAATTAATAGCAATGCCTGGAAAAATCACGGATTACATGGAAAAATGCATGCATGAAAAGAATATTCTTAAGAATATATTAAACTTGGAAAAGAACAGGATAAGTTATTAAACCTGGAAAAGTAAAGGACAAGATAGTCTAGTGAAGTAAAAAGTAAGAAATCTCTTACTTAAAATATTGCAACCAAAAATTAAAATTTGAATGCAATATTTTCAGTAAGAAATTTTATATTTTACTTCACTAGAATATCTTGTCATAAATGTAATAAATTTTTTCTTTTTAAGTCAATTTTCATTTTTGAATACAGTTTTCATACAACCAGAAATAGAATAAATACAGGAAGATTTCTAAATCATTCCTCTGTCTATTGACACATAGTCTTTTATTTACATATGAAGCACAGATGAAGTATTCAACACAAAACATGCGAATATTTCACAGAAAAATGATGGGGGTCTATTTGAAATTGTGTTATTTGAAGTGCATAAAATTTTCTAATAACAATGCTGATGAGAGCTATTTACTCTTATTTTAATAGTAAGTCTGACTGATCCAATAAAGCAAAACTGGCAGTTTGTCTCAAAAATTATCTTCAACCATTTATAAAACTGGGCAAGAAATGACTTGTAAATTATAATGCGTAATAATTTGATATCTGTTTTTTTTTATATAATGTATACATTTGGACTTTCTCTGTAAATTGTAATAACATTTTCTTTCAGGTTGATATTCCTTCAGTAGAGTTATTGTATCTTTTTAATAATGTTCAGTGAAAAGGTTTTTATTTTTTTGAAGCAGGATTATTTAACATAATATTTTTTTAATAATGCGTCTACTATAACTTGTATCTAATTGTTCCTTTTGCTAACTTTTATTTTATAGGAAAGCTTAAACCTTTTTCTTAATCACTGCAATATTCTGGCATGTTATAATTTTTATGCAATTGTTCACACAATACAAGGCCCTAAATTCTCTCAAAGTAGAGAGATACTCAATAGGGTTGATTTATGAATGTGAAAATTGAAGATTATTCAGATATATAGGATTTATAATGGTTGATCCTGGACTTGAAGAGGCCAAGATTGTAGTGGTCATAAATGCATTCACTTAGAAGATGGGCCTAAAAAGCAGTTGTTCTTGGGAAGAAGTTGTGTAAATGTAATTTCTTTTTTACAAATTAAATAAAAAGGGAATAAGAGTGGTTTCATTCTGTGTGCATGCAACCGAGTCTGGTCAACCAAACAGGAGACCAAGAGTTGCTTGCATTTTGGACATTATGCACCAGGTGCTACATCATCTTCCATGATTAACTGTTGAGAGAGGACATTCTAGTTAGAGTAGGTGGCTCTGACAAAAATTTATATACAAATGATACTTAGCAGGTATTAACCAGTAGTCAGTGTAGATCTGGTACTGACAGAGCTATAAAACTTTTTTCTCAGTTGAGTAGAAGCACTCTTGATCTGTGAACCATCAAAGGTTTGTCTCAGTGTTGGGGCTTACATTTAGTTTACTTAGAAAACCAGATAAGACACAGTACATAATATAATGAATCTTAGTTGTAAAAGTCTGAACTGCTGGAACTAGAGAATGTAGACTGTTAGAACATTTTCCATGGAAATAATGATAGAGTAGCTATAGTTTTGCATCTATGGGAAAGGTGTTGTAGGGTGGGAAATAATTTATGTCTTACAAAGCCACATAAATTTCTTTTAACACTGTCAAGGTTAGAAAGTGAGAATTGACAGCTTCAGCTCAGATATGGCAACAATACTCCATATATGGTATGAGCTGATACTTGCAAAGATAGATCATGCCAGGAGGAGTCAGGTACAAGGAAGTGATTATTTTTCCAGTGTTTTTAAGAAAAGGATCATATATAGCTCACTGGTGCCCCCTATATGTGAATTTACTTGAGCTACTAGACTAGCAACTAGGTCCCATTCTTTTACAGTGAAGCCTATAAATTGTAACCGCAAATTTATACTCTAACAGCTTTTCATGCACTTCCCACCTGTGGAATTCACTTCCATATACTTGCTTCCCCAACAGCTAGAATCTCCAAGAATTCAAATGTAAGGTCAATAGCCAGCTCCTATCTCAATAACACGCATCCTTTCTCTCAAGCTCTTTTTTCCATCCACTCCACTCCTGTCACACCAGTATTCTCATAACTTCTATTACCCTCCTCCTGACACCCCCTATAACCTACCCTTCTTTCTCATCACTTTCTCTCCATGTAACCTCCTGCACAACAGTGGCAGTAAAACTGCCTTGCTTGGGGTGAAATGATTATATATATAGCACTTAAAATCCACCATGATAATTTATATCATTTGTCAGATTTTCAAAATATACTGTTAAAAAAATATCAACTTGGCTATATATATTGTTTACTTCCCTTTAACTCAAGCTCTGTTCAAAATGCTAAGTTGCTTTATAATATTTTAATTCATTTTTAAAAATCAACAAAATACTTTTATTTATAGATATCACAAAAACAGTTTGGAAATAAGTAATAATACATTTTTAAATGTTTGATCTTTTATATAAATATGAAAATGGTCTGTTGTGCAAAAACTGGTAAGCAAGATAAGATATAAGATATATGCTGGGACGCATGAATAAAAAAAACTGCATATATACAATGTCCTACTTCAATTTTCAGTGTTTCAATTGAATATAGATGCAAATTTTGAGCTTTATATATTAAATCCACTACATGCAAGTGAGAATCATTAAGCAAGAGCATTATATGAAATGCTGTGACAATAGCAGTAAACAAGATCTGTTTAGTTCATAAGTTATTTCCCTAACCAATCATTTTTGTTAGTTTCAATGATATTTCAGTTTATATGTTCTTCAATTTCCCTCAGATGCTTAATTATGGATTCCATAACCATTGCCACAAATTCTGTGTATTTGATTAGCTTGATTACTTGTGATTTAAGATCTTAGCCGAAATCGTTTTAAGAGATCAAAAAAAAAAATACGAAACATTAAATGTTAATTTATAAAGCGTGGTGCTAGACTGGTGGCAAGATCTCATCAATTCATTGAGATGGCTAAATGTAGTTCTATGTGAACAGTTTGTTTTCTAGCAGTTCTCAATTGTGAAACTCCCTTTTACCTGTATGCTTTTTCGCCATCTTTAATCTGCAAAAATTTAAATGCAATGCTAATTGCTATCTAATGTTCTTCTGATTCCTCTTTTTCCTTTCCTGCACATTATTAATGTTTCCACTCCTAATTCTTTTACACCATGTGATACCTTGTGTCTTAGTGGTTTTACTGCCTTGCCTGGGGTGTTACTGATTATAAAAAAAATTTAAATGAAATATCTTGGCAAAAATGTAAGAAATGTTGTTCACAGTTACAGGCATCAAAGTTGCATCCATATAATTCTGTGTTAAATCTTTGGTACTGAAGAGTTTCCTTCCCAGCCGTGATTTATTTCGACCTGAAATAAAAGAAAAGCATCCATGTGATGATGTCTATATTTCTTAGATAAACTATTTTCAGTTTATTATTCATTTTTCAGTGAAGTTTTTCCCATCCTAATTTCAGTTCCTTTTTATTGCAACTTGCTTAGCCACAACCTATAATTCTTATCTAAGTAGCAGGGATTGAAAATAACAATATGGTCACACCTTGCATCTGTAGAAGTTATGGATGTCTGCTTAATCGCTTTATATTAAAAATAGAAAAAGCATTAAAAAGAAATCAAAAACCTACACAATAAAATTAAAAATAAAAATAAAGAAAACAAACATAAATAAAACCACTGTCACAAAATATGAGTGGGTGTTTGCCTAATTGCTTTATATTAAAAAGCAATAAAAAAAATAAATTAAACACCTGCACAATAAAACAAATAAAAAGAAAACCAACCAATCACAAATATGACCACTCCCACAAAATATCAAATCACACTAAGAACCATATAAACAAACATTTATAAAATGGCACACAATAGCAAAACCTCCAACCCTAATAAGTGATGATATCATAATCGTGTCCTCATGAAACTTCAAAACTGGAATAAACCTGCTCAGTGACAAATTCTTAAAGTGACAAATTCTTAGCACTAAACCTATCAATGCTCTATGTAGACCCCTGTGTTGGTTTTGAGCACTTTACAATAAAAACCTGCTTGTCAAAATATCTTTTATCAGTAAAACTACTGAAAAAAACAACAATCTTGACACTAAACAGCTTGTCAGGGTCAGATGGTCTAATTAATCTTCTGAAATTTTGAATTTCGCAATTAATTTCTAAATCAACCACAGTAAATTTATGCCCAGGTTCTTAAAACAATTCACCTTCTTTGTCATATCATCTATATCAAAATAAAGGATATTTATTAACAAAAGTGATAGAATTATGAAGAAAAAGGAACTAAATAAAATAGGTTAGACTATATACCCAAAACATAGATTTAAAAGAAAAATCAGTAACTGACATTTTAAATTTTCAGTGTTCCCCTTCATTTATGTGAAGCTGCATAAACTTGAATATCACTTTAGTTCAATGTAGTCCTCAAGGACAAATTGACTCACATGAAAACTTTTCCACTGTGTCAAATTTCTACATTTCCACATGTAGAGACACAGTTTTCTTTTCAAAGCAATCATCAGGCAATGTGCACATGGGTGTTGACTTCAGTGTCTCCTTTTATATTTACATACACCCTATTCAATAACTGAAATTAATGTTTTGGACAATAATAAATGTAATTGTAGAAACCCTATAGAGTGTCCTTTGGAAAACAGATGTCTTACAGAATCTATTGTCTATCAATGTAATATTTCTTCTGTGGAAAACCCTAGTAATGTAAAGATTTATGTGGGTAGTACTAAGAACTCTCTGATAAAATGATTTTATCAGACAAACGTTTTCATTTAATAATAATAATAAGTACTGAAATAGAACATCCCTATCAAAATATTATTGGTATCTAAAAGAAACAAATAAAACACCCACATTAAAATAGAAAAATTTAAAAAAGCTAGAAATAATGAATAATAATGAATACAAAAAAAACTACCATGCCCTTAGTGTCTATATGAAAAACTATTATTGAATTTCTTAAGAATAAAAATCTATTAAATAAACATAATAAAATAAATGTCATATGTAAACATTGCAAAATGTTCACCTTAGAATATGGTTAAAAAGATTCTTCATAAAAATTTTTAAAAATGTTATTAACTTATATATATCTAATAATTTGTTTAATAGTATGAAAGAATAATAATTAAATAGATATTAAAATAATTAAATTGATATTTAAATTTTTAATAATTAAATAGATATTTACAGAAACTGTGTTATGATATTAAGAATTGTTTTAGAATGTAATGATAATATAATAGACTTTATAAAAATAAAATCAATTTTAAAATTTTTAGTAAATAGATATTAAAAATTTTCTTTACAAATTAAGAGTTTTAGGAAAAATCAGAATAAAATGCATTCTGAATCGAAATAAAAATAGTAAAATTACACTCAAAGGTTCCTTTAAGTTAGATCAAAAATATAAAATATTTTTTCTTTCTTTTTTTCTTTTAGAAAATGATGAAATACAGAGAAAACTAAGAGAATAATTTTATTACAATAATAGATACATCAACAGAAATGAAGTCTAGACAGGGGTTTTGACTGACTGACACTTTTGTTGTTAAGATTGAAAGAAGAAATCGTGTTCCTCAAAAATATAAACTTTTTTCACATTTAAAGTGATTCTCTATTCTTATCAGTTAAATTGAACATCTATAATTTTTTCTGTCTTCCCACATCCATAAATAACAAACGTATTGTTTCTTATATTCAAATGAAAATCATTTTCACCACAATGATGTAACATTGCATGATGACGAAGTAAAAATCTCAAAAAATAGAAACTTCCATGTCACAATGTAAAAAACAAATTAATTATATAAAAGGAAAAGGTGGCTCTATGTTAATCTTTGTCTAAGTATTTAAGCAGATATTTATTTCTGTGTTTGCATGTGATTATCAATTCACTTTTTTGTTTAATAAATGTGGGTTATTTAGGCTTTTTAAGATAAGTTTTCTAAAAGACATAAGTTACATTTATTTCCTATTCCATCATAAGATTTGGTTTTCATGATGACATCCAAGATAATAAGTAGGTTTTTGTTGTATTTTAGTTGCCAAAATTATTTGAAGAGGGCAGTTCTATTCTTGTATTTATTATTTAAAGTCAACTTATGGTTGTAAAATTGGTATTTCTATTGCTTTTTGGTAGAACCAAAATAAAATTTAAAATCACCATCAGAATGGAATTTTTATAAATTATACATTTGTTCATGCATTAAACATTAATTGGACGGATTGTATTTTTTCTGCAGTTGCAATTATTTTTAGTAGAGTTACTGCTATTAATGGAGGAGTTACTGCTATTTTGTAGATTAGACATGTGTTTATTTAATATCAAATTAAGTTGTGAGATATGAATGCATAGTGAAAGCCTATGGAGTTCCATCTAACCCAGGAAATGAATAATATAAACAATTATTTTTGCAAATGTTTTTAAGAATGAATATGAAAATTATCTTTATTTAATAAGAACTAATTTGGGCAAAACATGTTAGTAAATACAGATAACCAAAACATTTATTTGATGTCCAATTCAAATTAATTTTCTGAGTTTTGAGGAGACACATACAAACAAAGGTTTATTTATTAGATATATGTGCACCTGTGCATATTTGCCAGTAAAAATGAAAATCGCCATTTATTTCATTATAAACAATTCTTTAATAGAGAAAAACTTACCTGCTGTAATTGCCTTTGGGATATCTTTTATTTTTGGTGTTTTAGTCTTGAAACCAATAGCTTGTGTCAGACCAAGGTCTATTTTGTTATTTGATGAATTGAAGTTGCTTCAATAGAAGAAAAGAATTAAAATGTTAATATTGTTCAGTTTTATATCATTTGAAAGCACAAAGTGACTTAATATATGAATTGCCCATGCAGCCTGTTCCCACATACTTATTGAGATATTTCATTGTTTTGTTAACAGGAACTATTGATGCCAATAAGTGAATTTGACGACTTGGTATCTCAACTTCAGTCACTTTCTCACCAACATGATGTGGCTTCCCTCTGTTTATTCTACAAATATTTCCATAGAAACTTCTCTGATGAGCTTTTTTTTCCTGGTGCCCAGACCACATGTATGTAGATGTGCTACTAGGTTGGCAGTTAGGTCCCACCCTTTCACTATTGAAATAGTTAAATGTAAGCACCACTTCTACTCCAACAGTTTCTTTTCTGTCTTTGGCACTCCCTGCCATTTAGATGCTACAGTCTCCAAAAAATTAAATACAATGTTAGTTGCTATCTTCTATTTTTCTTGAATTTTGTTCATCTTTTCTTTAATAGCCCCTGTACCCAGTTTTTTTCTTGTACTCTAACACCCTGTGCACTAGTGGTGGTCCCACCTTGCTTGAAGTGAAATGATAAAAAAAAAAGAAAAAATGCAGATATATCTTGAAATATTTTATTGGAAAGTAGGAAAGATTAGGCTTCTAATACATTTATTTTGTTACATGTTTGCTTTCACTCGACACTTTTACTATTAATGAAATAAAAAGCAGAATTCCTTCTTGTATGTAATTGTTTGAATAGCAATTCAAGGTTCTTCTTCTATGTGCCCTGTCCTTTCAGGACGTAGGCGATCATGGCTTTCCATGTCTCCCTATCTCTGGTGGCTCTTAGCACACCTTTTCCTGTTACACCATGCAACCCTTGTTTCATCATCCAATTAATTAGGGCCTTCAAATATGTTATGTGCTGCTTTCCTCTGTTTCTTTTTCCCTCTATCTGGCCTGTTTGTATCAGGTTCTCCAAGCCCTCTTTCCTTATTGCATGTCCCAGGAACTTCAGCTGTCTCTTCCTGATGCTCAATATTAATTTCCTTTTCATTTCCATCTTTTCCAAAACCTCATCATTGCTCACATGCTCGATCCATGATATTTGCAGCATCCTTCTGTAGAACCACATTTCAGTTGTTTCAAGTTTTTCTTTCATCTTTGATGATATTGTTTAACATTCACTGCCATATTGAAGAACTGACATCACATAGTAATCCAGTACTCTCTTCTTTGTTTCTAATGAAATTGTTCTGTTTCTTAACTTCCGGAATGCTTCCTTTGCCATGCCGATTCACCCTCGGATCTGTATTGCACTTTTCATCTTTTGTTATAATACTTCCCAGGTATTGAAATTTTTGTACCTGCTTGATTTTAGTATCCCTGACCTGTATTTGGCATATTGGGCTGCCTTTTTTACTGATGACCATACTCATGCAAAAAATATGACCCGTAAATTTGATAACTGCTACTATAACAGAGTGCTCAGCTTTCACAGATATGTGCCCTCGACTCCTCTCTGTTGTTCATGATGATCAACAGTTCTTCAGTGCTACATTCTGTTGTAGTCAGGTTTTTACTGATATCAGTTACAAGATATTTTCAGCACCTGTAGCATCCTACAAATCATAAGATCTCTTTCAATATATGTGGTGAATGTGCATCAGTACAAACAGAAAAGAGACCTCTGATTGTTTGCAGACATGCTAGCTAACACTAGTTATATCCAGGTTTTTTTCCATTAGCAGTTGGACAGGTTTGGCATCTCTAGATACAAGCCTCACTGCAACTGGTCAAGATCAAGATCTTTGTAAGATGCCTCATGCCAATAAAAGCTGTGGTGAGTGGGGGAATCAGCAGTCAGTAGCTGACAAGATATAATGTCTTGTGAAGTTGATCCCATAGACTTTTTTGTACCTCTAGTTTCTGAAGCAGTTTCCCTTTTTTTTTTACCTCATTTTTCCCCTCTTTTACTATTATCGCCATAATTTCTGGGAGAATTGTAATTTACAGCAAGAGTGTGTTAGGTGTTACACTTAACATTTTCTTGCTGTAAATTACTGCAGTATGGTTTACAGATTGTGCTATAGAGCTTTTTGTTTGAAATTTGTGGACACCACAAGATGTTTAGGGCAATCTGTAGGTTTTGTGTTTTCTCCTGAGATAATGTCAAAGTACTTGTGCATTAGACAAGAAGAAAAAATAAAATATGGAAACAATTTGATTGGGTTTTCAAAATTAAGACAAAAAAGATCCAGTAAATAAAATGTTTATCTCTCATAAACTGGTAAGAAGTTGTTCATCATGATAACCAACAAAATAACAGAACCCACTGCAAATAATGAACACTGTAGAAACTGCTGCCAAAATGTTCAAGGAATACCTTTGAAAAAATTACTTTCCACCATATTTTAAATGGCACCTTTGCTTACTCTTTTCACACTGGCACAAAAATTGCATTGCTCCCAAAGAGTAGTAGCAAAATAGCCTGCTATTTAATCCATAACTGGAAGGAAGAGATGGATTAATACCTTTCCCAAGGGTATTTGTGCATAAGTGAATGCAATGGATTCAACTGGAATTCGAACTTGGCTCCCCGGTTTCTCGTTCTGAGCCGATATCCACTGCACCACAACACACAACTGTGATATGTAGATTGACCAATTAGCATAGCTGGAATACCCAGTCTATATAAGTACTTTGATTAGAATTAGAAGAACTATGCATGAGCCTTAAACAGTAACATGAATGACTTCATAAATTTTTTGGTAGCATCCTGTATTTAATACTGGCTGCAATGGAACCCAGTATATGTTGGCAAGTTTTATTTTTCCTAGTCTGTACTCACTAATTTTATTGCTACTTTTCTCTTGCCTGATCAGCTTTATCCATTTTCTACATACCAGATGAAATATGTCAAGCAGCTGGGAATATTTGATGATGTTACCATTTTTGTTTTTACAAAAAGTTTGTTTTAATATCACACGAGAAAACAAATTAGTAATACAAAAAATAACTAAAAGTAAATGATGAAGATGTGAATCTATATTAGAGTCTGTGCAGAATGTTAAAATAAAATCATAAAGGAATTTTAAGTGTTAAAAATATTGTTTGTTGTTTCATTGATGCCATCACAATAGACAGACTATATATATATATACACACACAGTTATACATACGACGATGAGAAAAAGTTTTCAGACTAAAGTAATGTTTGCAATGATGCATGCACTCAAAGGAGAGGAGATGCCAAGAATTTTAAACTTAAATTTAATTTTTTTTCAAATGTTTTGTGCATATAGAATAGCTGATTTCATTTAGTTTCTTTTTGTCTATGCTTTTAACACCTTTGTCTATGCTTTTAACACCTTTCATTACACCCGGCGTTGCTCGGGTGTAATGAAAGCTTTAAAACTAATCCATGGTCCTGGAGCTCAGACTCTTTGGACGTTGGCACAAAAGACTAAAAAGCAATAGTTGTTTCCAATTAAAGTGAAACAGTGGACTGAAAGAAAAATGAATGGATGTAAATCAAATTTTGATTTCTCTGGTATCGATATCAAATAAGTTTTTTTTGTTGTAAACTGAATTTTGAAGGCTAAATAAATCCTCTGAGTAAATGGTATCATGGCTGAGACTAAGAACTACAATTATACCTACTTAGAGCCAAACCCGAACCAAAAACTAAAATAAAAGCGTTGAAAAAAATAGACAGATGAACAGACACATACACAAACATCTTGCCTTTTTATATATATATTATCGATTTTCTGCACTATTGTAAGAACCGCAACCTTGAAACTTCTGAATATCATTTCTTATGTCTTTGTCTATGAGTGTATCAAATTTGATTAAAATCGGACTACTGCTTCTATAACCCGATTTTTTTTATTATCGATTTTCGATATTTATCGGGAGTACCTCGACACAAAACTTAGCTAAGAACACTCACAGATGCTTATAGTACAGCTGTGTAGATTTTCAAGAAATCGGTTTAGGCGTTTCAGAGTCTATAGGTAACAGACACACACACACACACACACATACACACACATGCAGACAAAGTTCCATTTATAAATAAGTTTAGATTAGATTCAGCAATGTTATAATAGATTTGCCAAGAAAGGTGAAATTTTTTTATGAAGAGGAGAAATAAACTGAAAATATTTTAAAGCTCTTCCAATACTCAAATCAGTTCATATCAACAAGAAACAAAAGTGCGTGTAAAATACTTAAAAATAGTAGACAATTGTGACAAACCCGACAATCAAAATATTTTGTTCTACTCACTATCACAAAAATTCAAAAGGTTTTTATCTAAGCTTAACATAAAAAATTTGTTACAACTACTTTTAAAACAATAAATGAGTTAATACACAACAAACTAAACAAAAACCTGTAGGAGGAGTTTTTTATTATTGAACATAATTGCCACATAAAATATATAGGAGAAACATCAAGAACTTAAAAGATTATATGAGCACAAAAATAATATTTTACAAAGAAAAAGATATTCAGATAATTGGTTGCTCACTGTAATGTATCTAACCATAGTTTTGATTTAAAAGAAAATGCCACTTTAAGAGAGAAAGCAGTTTAGTAAATCAGAAGTATATAGGAAATGCTTTAACTACAAGATCATCAAGTCAACTTGTGTCCGTATAACCTTTCTTGGAAAATCTATTATTACAAAGTGGAGCATTTAATTACAAAACTGTTAAACACCTAAACAGAGAAAAATCAAATGAAATTGTCTGGACTATAAACACAAAACACATTTAAACAAAAAAAAAAACCAAAAAAAAGATGTTTAGCATTTCTTTCATGCATATATATAGACACATCAGCATAAACATAACTTGCAACAAAGTCCTAAAGGACAAAATGCATCACACAAAAATCTTTTCCACTTTGTCATAGATTTCCTGCAGTCTGTCCTTGATTTACATCAATAGCTAAATTTTTATATACAGTACTGTGCAAAAGTATGGGGGTAAGAACTCTTTTATCTTTCATGAGGCATCAAAATAAAGATTCACCGGTAGTGTGCAAAAGTATTAGGACATAGGGGATTTTCCTAAAACCCTCACTGAAATTCAAATACAGAGTGAAAAGCAAAGTAAATTGCTAATTACTGTTGATTATTTAAAACTAGGTGTAAAAGAAATGTATTAAAAAGAAGTTATATTTAATTTTTCCCATTTTCTATTAAACAAGTTATTTTGAAACTACTATATTGAACATTTATGGGATATTTTGAATAAAAATTGATAAATCTATATGCTACTTTGCAAGACACACTTTGGGAACAAATACAAGCTTTTATATATATATATATATATATATATATATATAACAACAATATATCAGTGGAAGACAGTAAATAACTGCCTCTGAAAGCATTAAGTAACAAAAATGTGCTCCATACAATCAGGAGAGAGTGAAGCAATAATAAACTTACAAATTGTGGAATACGCACTAAGCTGCCCGGGTTTCAACCATTAGGTATGGTCAGGCAAAGGTGTGGAAATTCCAATAGAAGCCACTCCCCAAATATACTAAATCTGAAGAGTGGGAGTAAAGAAAGAGGTGGAGAAAAGAGTAGGAGGAGAGAGGGAGGGAAGAAAAAAAACAATTGTAGGTGGAAACAGAACTGGTTTTCTACCAAATAGGGGTAGGAGATTAACAATAAATAGAAACTCATCAGAGTTTATACGTTCCTAGGATTTTCTTTGTAAGATGTCTACATCTTGACAATGACATTATTTTACTTTGCCTATTCAACAATTCGCCTTTGCTTTTATATAGGTACCTCCACGCAATTGCCAAAAAAAAAAAAACAGCATAACATGATATTAAAAGGGCTCAAACTTAATAAAAACAAAGTTTTATCATCAAGATGTTTATGTTATTATTAAGAAGAAAAATCAAATTTTGTTGTCATTATT
Source organism: Ascarosepion bandense (assembly GCA_037127315.1). Classification (NCBI taxonomy): domain Eukaryota; kingdom Metazoa; phylum Mollusca; class Cephalopoda; order Sepiida; family Sepiidae; genus Ascarosepion; species Ascarosepion bandense. The sequence goes on along the minus strand of JBBBDQ010001395.1, from coordinate 900,482 downwards.
TTATAAAAAAAATATTAATCCTTTCTAAAACATTCGGAATTTCAGTTAAAATATTTTTTGGTTCAGTTGGCAATTCATGTTATGTTTACGTAATGTGCCTATTAAGGAAAACGTAATATTATGCAAGTCATCTTTTGGCATTGAAAGATAGATTAATTTGAAAATTCTTGAAAAAAATCAACTGTCTGATTTTAATTAAACTTTCAGGACCTATTCACAAATTAATGAAATTATTTTTGCAATTATTAATGTTGGAAAATCTTGCTAAAAATCTTTGTTTACATTGGTTACCACCCCACTCCAATTAATTGCATAAAACTTCTAGAAATACATTATCTATACCGATTTTTATTTACTACTAAAATGCAGAAAGCATTGGGAATGTAAATCATGTAATTTTTTTTAATTACAAGACTGTAGAATATCATTATGTTCACACCCACACACCTATGCATTAAAACAACATGCTTGTTTTCATCCACGGGACATGCAAGTTAACAGACAGGGATTGGTTAATCTTAACCAATCATCCTGTGCACACGTGTTAAATCCAATTTTCCCACACATCCAAGTGTCTATATAAGCAGTGCATTTCCACATGTTGCTCTATGTGAGAGCCCAAGCTGCCGAAGCAGCTGTGGGCAAATGCGTTTAATTCTACAGCTCCAGTTAGGCCCCCAATCACAGCCAGTGATTGAGGAACATGCATCATAGACTCAACTCAAACATACACCAGTGAGAACCTAAAGTACCATAGCAGCCATGGACACGCGTATAAATCTCACTCAATACAAAAACACATACACACATGCACTCCATTGCAGGTAGCAATCGGTAGCGCAGTATTATCTCACATGCATATGTACACACACACACACACACACACACACACACACACACACATAACTTCATGTGAACACAACGACAGGAGACCATTGAGAGAACATGTGGCAACCTCCAAATATAGAACAACTAAGTCAAGAACATTGTGTTAATTCTTTTGTCCTGAACAGACTTTATTTTGATCAACCTGTTTCCACAAACTTTCATTGAACAATTAACTTTCTCTGAATTTTGCAGTCTATGGGAGAAAACTCTTCTTATCACTGGTTAACAGTACTTTGCATGCTTTTCTTCAAACTATTGTATATTTGTTAATACATGTTTATTATGGTTACATTGTCATCGTTGTTTATTTCCTTGAGTCTTGTGTATTTCATGCATCTTGTCTAATCACATTAATATAAACATTGTGGGGGTTTCGGAAATAATTTATAGGCCAGATCAATGTAATTGGTGCATCTATATTGCCTTGTGTGAGATGCGATCACAATTATTGACAAAGTACTCCACAAGACCATTTTTCCAAAAATCAGCTCCGAAGAGTAAAATCAAAAGTACATTAAAACTACGCTATTTTTAATGGAGATAAACTTTTAATTGATTTTATAAATAATATAATTTTAGAATATCATATTCTGAAAAAGAAAAAATTACGATGAATAATTAATTTTTATAGGAATTGTTTTCATTTTTTTCTTTGCTAATTAGTTTCAAATATCTTTTATATTTCTTCCAGTTACTCACTGTCTTCAGTTATCAATTCATCAAAAATAGACTTTATTTACAAATCGAAAATTCAAAAGCTGAATACTTTCGAATAAATCATTTTTAAAATCTAACAGCTTTTTAATGAAAGGTGCAGTTTTAAGATTTTTAAGGCATAGGTATCGTTATTCATCCTTTGAAAGTTCATCAGGTTGAAGGAAGAAATGTGATTTCCATCTCATCCTCATATTAGGTCTTCAGTTTCATTAACAAGCTGCATGAAATAATCCTGTTTGTTTGTAGTTGGGATGTTTTTAAGAGATGCTATAACTGTTTTGTTCCACGTTGAATAAGAAATAAGCAAATGAATAGAGTACTCAATTGTAATGGGAGCAAAATTAAAATAAACTAACAAAAAAATTGCAAAAATGTAGATAACAACATCAGTAATTCAGTTGAAGACATAAATGTCCCAAGTAAATACATTCCAGATAAATGAAAAATCAGTTGGTAAACTCTGCACTGTGGAGTCCTACATCACCATTAAGTATCATAAACCAGATTATGAGATTAACTGCCCCACCAGGATTATCAACCCCACACAACCTGAAATCGGCAAAATCAGCAAAAGCATCCTCTACAAAATCAACTTCAAAATTAAAACACAACACAGATTAACTCTATAGATTAACACCAATGATGTCACCTACTGGTTTAACTGAATCAATAATAAGATCAATTGTTCGACTATCCAGTTTAATGTCATTGATTATTAGCCTTCTATTTCCAAAGACTTATTCAATTTAGCATTAGAATTTGCCATGGAGTTTTGTGATTTAACTAACAAGGAACAGATAATACTCATGAATGCAAAATGACTCGTACTCATCCACAATAAATAACAGTGGAAAAAAAAAACAAATGTGAAGACCTATTTGGTGAGGTCTCAAATCTTGTTGGCCTATTTATTCTGTACAACCTAGCAGTGTATAATGATAATATTTATATAATTATATACAATATAGGGTTGTACAGGGTTGATGGTCTTATGGTGGTAAAAAGTTCCCCTGATGTTAATGCCAATAGAATTAGAAAATTAATACATAGGGAATTGAAAAGTCTCCACCTTAAAGTAACTATAAAAAACTGATCTAAAAATGTAGACTTCCTAAATGTAACATTTGATATAGTCGATGACACTTACTCTCCTTACTTAAAAACTATTGCTAATCCTATATACATCCACCCTAAATCTAACCACCCTCGATCAATCATCAATCATGTACTCTTCCCTATTGAAAACAGAATTAATAACAATTCTACTAATGGAAACATCTTTTACAAACATAGCAAATTCTATGACACTTCCCTTAAAAACAATGGCTATAAATGCCCTGACCTGAAATACAAGAAACATACTAATAACAGCAATAAAAATAGAAAGAGAAATATCATTTGGTATACACACCCTTTTCACCAAATGATAAGTACTAAGTTAGGATATACATTTCTAAAATTAGCTGGAAAACACTTTCCTAAAAATAACCCACTTAACCAAATGATAAGTACTAAATTAGGACATATATTTCTAAAATTAGCTAGAAAACACTTTCCTAAAATAACCCACTTAACCAAATGATAAGTAATAAGTTAGGATATACATTTCTAAAATTAGCTGGAAAATACTTCCCTAAAAATAACCCTCTTAGCAAAATGTTTAACAGAAATACTCTGAGATTATGTCATAGCTGTAGTGATAACATTAAGAAGCTCATCAAAAAACATAATAGAATTTTAAACAAACATAAAGATAAGGATTGTGCAGTTGTTTCCAACTGTCTTCTCCATGGTTTGGAATTTAGACTTGGCTTTCACCCAAAATTTTGGCTACCTAAAGCTAGAAAGTCCTGCTCTTTCTATGAAACTATTCTCTATTTTGTAGCTAACTAGTGTAAATGCTTTACTAAGCAGACAGAGGTTCATTCTTCTTCAGTTCACATTGAGCAGGAAAAGAAATTGGTTAATAACTAACCCTGAATGTAACTAAATTCCAACTTAAATTTAATTTACTGTCTGTTCAAATGTTTCCACTTATTTTCATCTTTATGGCTATGTAGGTAGCATAACAATTATCAGGATAGAATGTGAATTTGGCAAGTTGTTTTTTAAATTCCCAGCTACTCATTTCAACTAATAACCTTGGGAAAAGCATGAATTCATTTATTGTCATCCTTTTAGTGATGGTTCGACTGGATATTCTCACCAAGGGTTGCAATGATTATAAGAGAAGAACTTAATTCCAAACGGAAATATAGCAAATAAAAGAATTTTTTCCAACATAAACAAAAAGTTTTGAAGCCTCAAATACTTACATTCTCTCTAAGCGCATGAGTTTCTTTTTCGTTACTTCTGACACCATAATTTTGTAATTATCTCTGTTCTTCTGCACCTCTTCAGCCTCCTGGTCTGTGTACATATAATCCTTGTCTGTGTATGTGTAACGTTTGTCTTTGTTGAACAAATTGCTGCAAAAACAACAAAAAAAGACACGCAAGTTTGATATTAAAACAAATTTTCTTATTCAGGTTAGAGAACCAGGTTTTTTCAGCAGCAGCAAAGAAAACATGTCAAATAGTGGCTACTGTAGATGACAGCCTGAAATTGATAGTGGTGTTAGTACTTCATCATGTAATGGTTGACAAGCTAGTCTTGCAGATCAGTTACTACTAAGAAGTAAGTTCAATACTCCCTGGGTGCTTCATACTTGTGGCATTGTGACAAGCTTGAGCTATACTTCATAAGTAAGGAAATATTTCAAGCTTTATGAGCAATGTTAGAGTTAATTGATGACTTGAGGTCTTTGAAAATGTACTAATTTATACAGTATATATATAGAGAGAGAGTGTGATAGAGAGAGAAAACCAGTTCAAGGTACTGGCAACTCTGAAATTTGCCCGGTGTCATCATGTCTTGTATTTGAGATTTTACAAATTTAATTGGAGTAGATAGACTGAACTATCGCCCAGTTCACACTCCACCCACGTCTATTGAACAAGTGAAGAGGCTCATCTCTTGTTCCCTGTTTAGGATGTGGTTTCCGGCTTTCTCTTTTCCAATCTTTTCACTCTTTTCTTTTTTTTTCAATTGGAGTAGATAGACTAAACTATCACCTGGTTCACACTTCACCCACGTCTATTGAACAGGTGAAGAGGATCATCCCTTGTTTGCTGTTTAGGATGTGGTTCCCGGCTTTCTCTTCTCTTTTCCAATCTTTTCACTCTTTTCTTTTTTTTTCAATTGGAGTAGATAGACTAAACTATTGCTCGGTTCACACTCCACCCACATCTATTGAACAGGTGAAGAGGCTCATCCCTTGTTCCCTGTTTAGGATGTGGTTTCCGGCTTTCTCTTTTCCAATCTTTTCAGTCTTACATAGCCCCCTGCGCTTCAGTGGTGTTACTGCCTTGCTCGAGGTGATATGATTAAAAAAAAAAAAAAAATGAAGCTTATAAAAATATTTGTGGTCATTCATAACTCAAGACAGATTATAAATTCTTTGACTATTTTGTCAATAGAAAAAGCTCTTGTAAATAAGATAAGTGTAGAAAGTGTCATGAAACGATTTGCAGATCTAAAGGTTAGAAAAATGTTTTAGATAGGATAATGTTTTCTTTAGCTTAAATATTAAGTTGTATATTGTAATAAACTCACTATTCTACATTTTTGGTTTTTCTCATGTCAAAATTTTAAAAAACTATACTTCTAAGGGCAGTAAATTTCAGATTGATCAGGGTGCCAGCAACACGAGAGCTGCATATATTATATATGCATATATGAATATATTTTTTTTTTCTAAACATATACTGTTAAATATAACAGACAATGAATATCTATTATGTTTAATCATGAGCCATTCTAAACATCATATTTTGGCTTTAATTTCAGGTGAAAATAAAGATAAAAATTTTCTAACATTTGGATATTTTTTTTTATACTGGTTCTAAGCTTTCAGCTCACATGAGCCATCTTCAGAGAGGTTACACAGATGTTAACATAAATACATCCACCATCAAAGATGATTTTATCTTGTGTTGACAGAAAACATTGCTAAGCAATGATAACAGTCACCGAATATCAGACACAGTTCAGAAATTTGTAATGCGGTTCTATGATTTCGCACCACGTAAGAGACCAAAATGTTAACAGAACCATATGTCTAAATGCAATCTAATGTGTTATGTGATTTTATTAAGTGTGGGTTGTTTTGATTTAATGTAATGACCTCCAATATCTGAATATATATATATATTTAAAGAAATGGATTAAATACCACATATTTAATTTATTTGTTTAAATGTTATTTTTAATGGATACTCATATTTGAAAAGATGCTCTGTTTTTATTATTTAACAGTATATTTATTTATTTATATCAACCAACCTGAATATTTGAGAAATATGTGTTCTTTGGTGGGATTCAAATCTGCGTTCGTTAGGGGAAACCATCATTAGAGCTGGGTGCCTTGACATCTTGGCCACATAGAATCTTCTGGTCAAACAAAGTCTAAAGAGGGAGCATAGATTTCTGACATGATATCCTTGAATTCATTACAGATGAAGAGAAAATCTGAGGTAACAGAGACGTGGTTCTATAGAAGGATCCTGAAAATACCAGGGATGGGGCTCATTACTTAATGAGAAAGTTTTAAGAAAAATGAAAATGAAAACGACATTTCTACTTAAAATAAGAGACTGAATTATAGGAGATAAGGAAAGAATTTTTGGAAAATTTGACCTTTGCAAGACAGAGGCAAAAAGACCGAAGGAAACAGCAAGTAACATACATAACAAGCTTGTGTAAATGATTGGCACAACAGAAGAGAAGAAGGATAGTGACACTGCTGAAAGTTACAAAGGATAGAAAGTTATGGAGAACCATGATTGCCCAAGACTTTTAAAAGGGTTACATATCTTCTTTACCCCTTTTATAAGTGTTATATATATTCTTTAAATAAAGGTTTGTCAACAATATAATTTGTAAGAACATTGTTTTCTTGTTTGATTTTTTTATTGTTTCACCCCTAGAAAGACAATAATGTGATTAAAAAGCAGGGGCTTATTGCGAGTGAAAGAGAATGATTAAATTGAGAATGGAGGAGGTCTTAGGAAAGATCAAAAAAGGAACATGGTTCAAGATGGCAGTAGGTATCTTTGAAGATTGTATTAGGACCTTAAATAAGTTCTCATATATTTTTATGAAAAGTAATGTTTTATTTACAAAAATTAATAAGAAACATGTAAATAAAAATATTGTTTATCGCTAGCCATTAATTTTTCTCATCTTTCTGGCAGCATTTGAATTCCACATCAGAAAAACAACATGTCTTTTGATTCAATCCACTTGTGCAAGCAAAGAAGCTGGTAGAGTAGAAGTTGCAGTTACATTTGATTGGTTTCACTGTAAAATGGTGGGACCTAGCTGCTAGTTTAGTAGCTCGAGTAAATTCATACATATGGGGCACCAGTGAGTTAAGTTCATTGGAGAAGGAGCCGTAAAATTGTTTGTAGAAGAGACACAGAGAAGCCACATTATGCCGGTGAGAGAATGACTACAGCTGAGCTGCCAAGTCGGGATCGATCACATTACAAATTCTTTGTTGGATTATTAGTGGAACCAATAAAAAAGCTTGGCACTTTATCAAGATCTAACATGAATTATGGACAGTTCTATTATTCCTTCAAGAGCAAAATTTGGCAACTAATCTTGCAACAAAAAGAACCTATTAAAAGTACAATAGGCATAACTTGTATGTTATCGTAGAACTAGTTTATATATATATTTTTAAATTTTAATTTTTAAATTTTAAATTTTTAAATTTTAAATTTTTCTTTTTATAATTTTTATGTATATGTGTATGTTTGTGTGTGTATATATGTGTGTATATATGTCTATATGTATGTGTGTATATATGTATTTATGTGTGTAAAAAAATTTTTTAGCTATATAAATGCTCTACTTATATTTCCCTTCATAATATTCATTAAATTTTATATATTTTTTATATGTATGTGTGTATATGTATAATGTATATGTGTGTGTGTGTATGTGTGTATATGTATACATATGTGTGTGTGTGTACATATATATTGTGTGTGTGGATTTTTTGTATATATGTGTGTACATATATATGTGTGTATGCGCATGTATGTGTATATACGTATATAAGTGTGTGTATGTAATTGAATGTATGTGTGTGTGTGTGTGTGTGTGTATGTATGTATGTATGTATGAATTCATAATTGAAGAATTGTGTGTGTGTGTGTGTGTACACATATAAGTAAGTATAATTGTCAATGAAAATATATTTTTTTTTTTTTTTTTTTTACCTAGCGGTATCTTTATTTAGTTTAAATCAAATGACCTAATTTTTTTTTTAAATTTATTCTAAATCCTATATCTTTTTATTCCCTTTAAAAATAATTATACCTTTTTAAGTAAAAGGCCTTTTTCTAATACTTCAATGTTTTTGGGAAGTTAAGTTTTTGAATATGTCCAGCGTCTGTAATATATAAAAAATTTTTTCTTTCTTTTCTTTTTTCCCTCCCTTCCTTTATCTCTCTTACCTCCCACCTTTTTTCCATTTTGCTTAACCTAATATCAGTTCAACAAGCTGCCTGTTCCTTTTATGTGACAATTCACTTTCCTTTTTTGTGAACCCAGACGATGCCAATTTTTCTTTTCTTGTTTATTTTATTTTATTTTATCTTTTCTTTTTCTTTCTTTTTAATTTTTTTGCAAATCTATTTAAAAAGGAAAACTAGACTAATTTTTTTCTCCAGTTTCAGAAAGGATTTTTTTGTTGCTGAGGTGATGTGTTATCCCCTGTGGGGATTTCATATGGAAATGGTCATTCAACATCCTTGAATTAATCCTATTTAATTTATATATATATATATATATATATATCCAAAGATATTTGGTAGAAGAGCTGAACCATACAAAAATAATACCATTATTATTTATGATTACTGTACTTGTATATAATTTTTAAATTTCAAATAATTTAGTTTTAAATGTTTATATACTATACCATGATTGTATAAAACAGGTTTTTTATTTGTTTGAAATCAATAAAACAAAATAAAATAAAAATGAAATAAAATAAATAAAAATAATTAAATAAATATATAAGAATAATTTACACGATTGAAAACTGGACTATAATCCCCATCTTTACTGTTGTTACCACATGTTGGGTGTTGTACCTTTTGGCCTTCCTCAATCTGGGTAACCTACTGGGAATTCTGAACTGAACCCTTTATTTTATCTAAGTCAGTAGTCTTTTCTCATTTCAAAACCCATGTCCAGAGATATAATCTAAAATTAATTTTTATTTTGTACACAAAGATGAGGACAAGAGGCTGAACAGAAATAGTGTATATTAACTTCTGATTTCAGACATTCAGAGGGATAAGAATAAGTAGATAAATAATCACTAATTTTTCAAGATTGTACTTTGTTGGAGAATTTGAGTTTATTTTTTGATAATTTTTTTAATACATAAATATTATAATAATGTTGCCTGCTATATGATGATATATTATGTGGAAAAAATAATTATTCAGAATATATGTTATAAATATTTTCATAATGTTGTATTTTTGTTGAAATGATAAAAATATAAATTCAAACTGTTTAACACTTCCCAATATTTAAATCTTGTCATGTGACAATGTTTTTAAACATAGAACAAGTTTTAAATTTGTTTGGAGTTTGTAATTAGCATCTTTTTTATACAGCATATATAAATATAATATCTGTTACTGAACTTCTTCCCCACAGACAACATTGCGAGCATGTAGTTGCTTTGTTGCCATCTCCATGCCATGTTTTCTGATGAGCTATATTCCTTAGTCCCTCCAACCTTGAACTTTACAACTGGGACCCACCATGCCACATACATAAGTATGAATCAAACCCATTCCCTTAATATTCTAATAGTAAGAAGGAAGTTCCATTCCAACAGCTTCTTCACATGAACTGTTGCTTTGTGGAACAGACTCCCAGCTGAATGTTTTCTTCAAGTTTAGAGTTAACTGTTACTTTTCCTGTATAGTCCCATACCATTTTTTATACTCATGAGTGGCTCTTGGAATTTGTATTGTATGAACATTAAAATAATCTTCTGTCAGAATTAAAAAAATATTTTGGCTGAATATAACAAATTTTTTCATATTATTGTCAAATATATCAACAATTTTCTTTTATTCATATTGACGAAGGGAATACTAAACGATGAGTCAATCAGTTAACCGTTACCTTTACCATGCCTTTTCTTATGCTCATGCAACATCACATAGTAACCCTCTACTTTGAGTGTGTCTTGAGCCTTTTATTAAGTGAACTTTATTATAAAAATATTACCCTGAAGAATTGTTTATATCTGTCAGTTAAGTGCCATACATGATACACGCTTAGGCAATTGTGTCTCAAAATTGACATGATTGACTGGGCAGAAAATTTTCCTGCAGTAGGTTGTCATTAATTTCTACTGTAGACTGCTTGCCAACCAAGACTATAGAACCCAATCTGTCTTGCTATTTAACCTATAGCTGGAGAGAGAAGTGTCAGATTCATACCTTTCTCAAGGGTATTTGCGTCTGTACAAATTTAAGTGGAATTCAAATTTGGCTCTCTGATTTCTTGTTCTGAGCCAATATTCACTGCACCACAAAACCGAATGTAAATTTCATCACAAGGATAAGTTATTTGAACTTTTTGTCATCTTTGTTTAAGTATATTTAAACATGAAAACTACAAACAAATATTAAAACAGTTGGAATCTAACCTGAATAAAATAAACTATGAAATCTCCAAAATATCCTTAAATACCTATAATTAATAACAGAAGCCATTAGTTTATTCCAATTGCTTTCCATACTTAATATTTCTTGTTTTCACTCTTGCATGGTCATGTGCTGTGGTTGCAATATTTGCTTCCAGCGTCTTGTATGCATGAGTTTGTCATTGCTTGGAAATCATTCATGTTAACAAAAACAGACTGTCAGTATTTTTTGTCCATGAATTGTTTGTTATACTATAATGTAACAGACATCTTTGAAAATGGCTTATGTAAGCCAAAAGTTTAGATTGCATTATAAATAAAATATGTATGAATATTGTGATTTTCTTTCTTCTTTTAACAATGCCATTAAGCTTATCAGACATGAAAAAAAATTTACATAAAATAAATAGACAAAACTTATCTATATTATCTAATGAAACATGCATCAATATATATATATATACAAAATAATTTCTCTTTCTTTCTCTCTCTCTCTCTCTATATATATATAGAGAGAGAGAGGGGGGGGGGAGATTGTTTTCTAAGTAATGCTTGCATTAATTCCTTGCCTATGAAGATTGTTTTTCTTTAAATTTCAAGGTAATTTTATTGCAAATCTTTAGCAATGCATTTAAATTATACTTCTAAAATCTATTTTACCAGTAGTCTTTACTATAATGACTGACCACTGACAATTCTGATTTTCAATTCACAAAATACAAGATGAGGATAAAAACTACTAAAACGAATTCTAGGTGAAAAAAAAAAAATTGCAAAATTTCATGTTTGACCATCAATACAGTTTTTCTTATTGCCAGAAAGTCTGTTTGTCCAATAAAAAAATTAAAAGAAAAAGAGACTATTAGAGGGAATGGAAGTTAGTAATTTCTTTATGAATTGTAGTCATAATATCACAAATAACTAGTCCTTCAAATTATATTCTGATATAATTTAACATAGAAAATAAAATTTTTAGGTTGCAGGTTATTTTCCAGAGACAAAAAAGAAATGAAAGAGAAAGAAAACAGATAAAAAAAGCACAAGACAAAAACAAAAATGCACAATGCAAGTTCACTTCCTCTTACCGGTAACTGTCATTATATTTTGAAGGTCGTATACTTTGTGCTCTGTCATTTGGAAGGGCAATTAGTGATCTTTCAAGTTCAGCCGAGCGAGTTATTCGACCTGTTTGGAGCAATTTGGATGCACATGCTGAAGCTCGAGTGTTGCGTGGCACTTTTCCAACTTCAGAAAACTTTATATCAGTCAGAAGACCCACTTCGTTTGTGATGTAAGGTGTTATTCCTGTAACAAGGAGATTTATTTAGCAAAAATAAACAAGAGAAACTAAAGCAGTCAGTTCAGTTAATTTGTACAAGGGCATATTTTTGTAAAGAGGGTTTTGTTGAGAGTCAGATGTGTTGCTAGTAAAATATTTTTTCCTTCTAGTCATAATTCAAAGTAAATAATTATAAAACCCCATACATTTTTATATACAAAAATACACATAAAATGAAATTCTCTATTCTAGAAAGTGTTTTCAGTTTTGGGATTTATTGTTGTAGACTGGTGCAGTTTACCTTATTTTCCATGATATTTTTGGCATGATTTGGTTTTTGTTTTTAATATCCCATATATATTTAAAAAATATTGTGCTATTCATGTATTTAATACTAATTTTAGCTTATGAATTTAGTGATATAATACTTGTGAGTTCAATCCCTAAGCTGGGCAGTATGTACTTAATAACTATAAACCCTCTAAATATTTATATATATAAAAATATTTGTAAAATGAAAAACAGCAATATGTAGGAGCAGCAAAACAAATACTATTTATTATCTGGTCATTATGTGGTGCTGAAAACAAAAGTAATACTGAGTAAAATTGTGAGTTTAGTGTCAAATGTAGATGAAATATTGATCAGAATCCAACAGAAAGAATAAGATAAAGAATAAGCAGGGTTTATACAGTATTTCTCAAATATTTTTTATAATGAATTTTTAAATAATTTAGATGGAAAGATACATGAAGTATCTGGGGTTTTCTTACCTCAAATTTTGTTGAGTACTAAGAGAATAATGTTCCTATTATCATACTATTACTAAAATTTTTGCTGACCCACATGTTGTTGACTGCTTGTCTAATAGTGAGAATGTTGTGTGTGTGTGTGTGTGTGTGTGTGAAGGAGAAAAGTGTGATCAATTTTCATTGGTTTAGAAGAGTATATTAATGATTATCATCATTATTTTTTACATTATAATTAATTTTTATTTTTTTATGGGCACTCACTGGTAGCTCTATTAAAATATATCTGCAATAGGAAATGCATGTGGACTTGGCATAATGACAAAAAAGAACTTCAGAAAAGTGATGTCTTTCTGCAAATGTTGTTTATACAGAAAACTGATAGGAGAACTTCAATGACAACATTTCTTTGTCAAATGGATATTTGGTTAGTGGCAAAAATATATCAAAAGCATAGTAATCCATGCAGATCAGATCAAGGGTTGGGAAGGGATCAAGAGTTGGGAAGCAATCCCAGTTATGATCTTGCCGACCAACAGTAAAATACTATCCTATATAATAGAATAAATGAAAACATGGTTGAGGATGATCAACAGAATCAAAATGTTTAAACAATGTGTGATGGAGATGCAACAGTAGAAGAAGAATGCCTTGAGTACAAACTAAGATGGGTAAGATCTAAGAGATGAAATAACACATGCATATGTCTAATTTGCCTGCTTGCATATCCAAAGAAGACCATAAAAAGAGTAATAAACAAAGCCATGTTAGTTAACATAGTAAATGACTTGTGGTTAGCCTTAAATACATCCCCTCTCTATATGATCACCAAAGTAAAGCAACATCGATCCTGATCAGTACCTAGATCGATGACTACTTGGGAATACCAGGTGCAGTAAGCTTAGATGTGTTGGTGATCTAATGGGTGATAGCTCAGAATAGTTAATCAGAGAGTCAAGTTTCAATTTCAGATGGGTTCATTATATTCATGTATGCACCCATTCCTTTGGAAAAACTAGGAATCCATGTCTTATCCTACACAGCTATGTGTTAGTTAATAAGTAAAACTTTTAAAAAAAATACAATAAAACAAAAATACAATCTAAAAATATTTTTTGGCTTTAACCTGAAAAAATTTGATAAGATGTAGAAAAAAAAATGAGTCAATCAATCATAAATGCACCTTTCACATATTGAAACAATAATTTTGCTTGACTGCACAATGCTGTATTTCAATTTTCCTACCTGTATTGAACTTTGGTGGTTTCATAACTGGGTTCAGTTTTGCAATACCATGTAAATTAATTTCTATGGATAAAATGATTTTTTTCTTCGTCACACAGTGAAAGCCTAATGATGACACACTTCTTTTTTCCTTCTGAGGCCAGGTTTCTTCTTCTTTTATAGCACCTTTTTCATATACTTCAAAAATTTTATTTGAGTGAAACTCCCCTAGCATTAGAAAAAAAGACAAAAAAAAAAACAAAACAAATGAATAAAGAAAACAGCAAGAAAAAAAACCTACACAAACATTTATAAAATAAAAATAAATGGTATTAATTTTAGTTAAATATCAAAACAATTGTGGGAATTACCTCCATCACCAGCACTTTGTTTACCAGGATGCATATAGATATAGTTCTGTTCCAGACTATAAAAAGAAAGGACTCTCTTCTATTTTTGATGAGTCAAAAACAGGATATGTCCAGTCTTCCCACTGAGGTAACTTAGTCACCTGGCAAACAAACTACTTAAATTCAAACAAATCACTTAGACATCATTCATCATGACAAAGAGTATAAATGTTTTCTTTTTACTTTTTCAAACTGGTGGAACTAAGAAATGTAGCTCAATAGAGTATTTGGCATGAAATTAATGATAGAGTACTTATATAAGCTTGTCACTTTAAATGAGCTTTAGAAGTTTTGTAAGAATACCATTAGGACATATGAGTGAAAATTAAACACTATATATATATATATATATATATATATATATATATACTAGCAGTATAGCCCAGCGTTGCTTGGGTGTAATGAAAGCTTTAAAACTAATCCATGGTTCTTGAGCTCAGACTCTTTGGATGTTGGCACAAAAGACTAAAAAGCAATAGTTGTTTCCAGTTAAAGCAAAATCATAGACTGAAAGAAAAATGAATGGATGTAAGTCAAATTTTGATTTCCTGGTATCGATATCAAATAAGTTTTTTTCATTGTAAACTGAATTTTGAAGGCTAAATAAGTCATCTGAGTAAATGGTATCATGGCTGAGACTAAGAACTACAATTATACCTACTTAAAGCCAAACCCAAAGCAAAAACTAAAATAAAAGGGCTGAAAAAAATTCAGACATACAGGCAGATAAACAGATACACACACAAACATCTTGCCTTTTATATATATATATATATATATATATATATATATTATCAATTTTCTGCACTATTGTAAGAACTGCAACCTTGAAACTTCTGAATATGGTTTCTTATGTCTTTGTCTATGAGTGTATCAAATTTGATTAAAATCGGACCACTCCTTCTATAATCGATTTTTGATTATCGATTTTTGATATTTATCGGGGGTACCTCAACACAAAATTTAGCTAAGAACACTCGCAGATGTTTATAGTACAACTGTGTAAATGTTCAAGAAAATCGGTTCAGCCGTTTTGGAGTCTACAGGTAACGGACACGCACACACACAGACACACACAGACACAGACACACAGTTCCATTTATAAATAAGTTTAAATTATATATTTCCCTCCTGTCACACTCAAGTTTTTGGATTATTTTGTTTTTTTTTAATGTCTTCATGTAAGATACTTAACTGTAGGTACATCAATATATATGTTGCCATCATTTTAGATGGCATATCAATTTTGCTGTCATTTTTGACTGCATGGTCTCACTCATAGAATTCATAAAACATCAAAAGTATATATAAAGGCCAAATATTTAATTCTTACCTGTTTGTTTGGGGACAAAACTAAAAGTGATTTTTTCTTTGCTGCTTGCTTGCAAGCTACCTTTCTCAGGTTCTGCTTTGAAGTGGGCATTTCGCTTGAACTGGTAGTTGACTGGAAGGATTGATGAGTGATTGGTTAGGATGTATGTTGCATCAATTTTTTCACCGACATGACAGGTACCGAAATCAATTTTATCGTGATTGGGGTTAAGACTGACGAGCACGGGTAGAGCTGTCCCTGTGATAGCAACTTCAACATTTGGGCTGTCTGCAGACATTAGAAATAAGGAAATATTGTTCGGTTATAAAATGAAAAAAAGATGCGCATGACCAAGTTATACAGTTTGATTCTGTTAAAAAATGATTGCGCATTGTTCTCTGGTATATAATTGTAGAGTGAGTGGCTATGGTTAAATGAAAAATTAATAAGGAAATGGCAAAAATATTCAACAAACAGAATTGACAAAGTTTGTAAGAAGCAATAAGAAGTAAAAGAGAACAGTGGGAAAAATGAATGTAAAGCAAGCAAATAATATGTGCAAGGTAAATTAAGAGAAGACAAAGTAACATGAATATGGGAAACAGTTCACGAACTAAAAATTGGGTTTGATAAGAGAAAATTCAGATAAGCGATTGTTTCATTCTGACTTTAAGGTGAGACAGACTGGGACTGAGTCATATGAATAATTGCCAGCATACATATGTGTGTTTCTGCCTATAAATGGGGAAGGGAAAGTAATTTGCAATCATTCCTACTTAGATTGCTTAATAGGATCGAGATTTTTTTTAACTTGTCTGTGAAAACATTTGCAAAGTCTGAAAACATTTGCAAAGTGACCTATTTTTGTTTATTTTTGTCCTAGATATCTTCAGCATTTGTTCTTATTGTTTTGTGTATCAAGGAGTAGTTTTTATTTGAACATTTTCTGCTTACGTGTTGAAATGGGACCCTCCTTTACCACTATGAAGGAGTCTCCCCAAAGCCCAGATCATTCCTCTTCAGCCACACCAACTTCATGAACTGCAGAGACCCATAAAAAACCTGAATTATTATAGAGGCCAAAAAAGAAAACTACAAGGATTTCATAGTGGGAAGTGAGCTGCTGACAATTCCTTCTGTTTTGGAGACAGTATCAACCAGAACAATCTCCTTGCTTTCCTCAGATTTAAAAACTTTTGGAGTCAGCATGGAGATAATAGAGGAGTCTCTCACAAACCTCAAGATTTTGCCAAGAGTACTGGTCAGAAGGTCCCATGTGGGACATCCTGTTTGCAACAGCAGAAAAAGCCAGAATTTTTGCCGAAAATATACTCACTAATAAATTAGAGAGGATGCAAATAGAATATCTGGGCACCTAGAAAATGAAATTATGCTGCCTGGAGTGCCCTTGAACATATCTGAGGACCACTTGGGGGACCTTTTTCATAGACTATGGGCTAGTTAGAAAAGTAATATTAACCAAAAGTAAAGTGGCTATTGCCACTGGGTATGTCTTTTTGCAGGTATCTTTGTCCTGCAAATGATTTAATGACATCCCAAACATTCTGACTTGCCATGGCCAAAATATCCTAGTAATTATGAAAGGCTATTGACTTCACTGCTGGTCTCATACTACCACAAACCCTGTGCCACTATCCAACAACATCAAAGGAAGGAGTGGAGCCAAACTCGTCTGCCTAGGCCTTCCCAATAGGTTCAGTGAGTGGCAGCAGGTAGCAAAGTGTGGTAAAAAGTGGCAAAACCTCATTTCCAGCAGGATGTTCTACAGGGGCAGAAGCAACTACAACAGCCAAAGCAGAAGCAGCCATTGCAGATACAGTTAAAAACATGAGTGCCAGCAGTAGTAACAGCAGGAACAACAACAGCAACCTCTGCAACAACAATAGGAACAGAAGCAACAGCCACAGCTTTGCAGTAGAGAGGTGGAAGATATGCTTGGATAGCACCCACTTCCACACTGAAAGACAAGAGATCACCAAGCAAGCAAGGCACCTTATTCTGATCTCTCAAGCCCTTTACATTCAAGCTGATAAGAATATTTTTTCTGTTATCTTGGAAGTTTTCTAAAAACTCAACTCTTGTTTTTAAATAGCCTCATCAGATTGAGACTTTCATATGAATGACACAAAAATTGTTTGAAAATAGCTAAACTCTCACACTTTGCCATATCAATGATTAAAAGTAGCTTTGAGCAAGTGAAGCAGGTAGCTCTTAGTGTAGACCACTCTTCTTTGAACCTTGTAAACTGGGACGACAGAATCACAAAGCACTGCACCAGATAACAGAAACAACATTACTTGAAAACAGAAGAAACAGCTAAAATGAGTAACACATGTAATTTGAAGAGAAAATAATGTTAATACTCAATTCAACAAATATATATTCATGGCTTCTGCTCCAACGAACTTAGCTCCCTGGTGGCTCCTCTACAAGAATTTACAAATAGACTGGCAACAAGTTCCCACCATTTTACAGTTAAAACAACCAAATGCAGCTGCCACTTCTACTATATCAACTTCTTTTTTTTGCACTCACCTGTGGAGCTCCCTTCCATATACTTGCTTTCCTGTTAGCTATAATCTCCAAGAGTTTAAATGCAATATCAGTTGCCATCTCTTATCCCCTTGACTTCCATCGTTCTCTTATCTTTGCCCAACATTCCCTGTATGTTGTTCTCCCTTTTCACTCTACTCTCACACAACTCTCTAAACACCAGTATTCCCATCCTTTTCCTACCCATTCTCTGACACCCTTGTAACCAGTTTCTCTATGGTTCTTCTTTCTCTTTGCTCTCCTTCTATGTAAATTTTCATTCTTCTCTTATGTAGCTCCTGGGACATCAGTGGCAATACTGCCTTTCTTATGGAGTGAAACAAAAAGCAAACAGTACTTTTGACAAAATATTAAGAAAGTCACTAACAATACTTGAAAGAGCAATAAAATTAACTAGATTTATGAAAAAAAAAAATTTGCTTTAAATTGTGTAAATGATTAGCAGAACAGGGAATAGGAGATATAACAAAAAGGCAAAATTTATTAAGGTTTACAAAGAACAAGCAGTTGTGGAGGGTCATGATTGTTTATGTTCTGAAGGGACATAGCACATAGAAGGGTAAATGTCATTATTTAGAATATAGATAAGGTTAACTAATTTCTAGAATAATAAGTCATTAATCTCAGAAATTCAGAAGAAAACTCTGGTTTTTATGGTGCTGCCTATTTTCCTCAGGCAACAGTCAAAGCTTCTGTGTTTTCATCCTGCTCCCAACATTATAGCGCATGAAAGAGGGGAACATTTAAGTCGACATCCCCTACTAGTGTAAAGTGTGCTATTACTATCACTAGTTTTTAAATCAAAGGTGTACATGTCATAAACCAACAAACAGCAGAAGGTTCTTGGCTCAAATACTTTCTATCTGTCTCTTTCTTCCAGTTATAGGTTAAATAACAGGACAGATTGGGTTCTATAGCCTTGGCTGGCAACCAGTCTACTGCAGAAAGCACTGGCAACCTACTGCGGGATAATCTTCTGACCAGGCAGTCATGTCTCTTTCGAGACATGATCGCCCAAGCGTGTTTCACGTATGGCACTTAACTGACTGATATTTGTCAACCCCTATCATTAGTCCTTTGAATCAATGCCCAAAATCTCTGTGGTCGATTGATGATTGATCACTTCATTCCAAAATGGGCTGTGCCCACATCGTGTTCAATTGATCACAAAGCTGTTCTGGTTTGAAAGTCACCAAAATCTGCAGTATCAGCGATCTCAACTGAGCTGGGTGCCTCAATAAGAAAAAGAAATTTTTATGAAATTAACAATAAGTTGTTTATATATGCTCTGTTTGGTACAGTATTTGGTTAAATTTTATCACTCTTGCATGCAGACAACTATAAATTTAACCCATGGCTTCTATAGATATAACACTTTATCTAAGTTGATTGGTCTGGCACAAGGTTAAAGTCAGAGGTTCTTCTTAAGCAGGCAGTCATGTGCCAATATGTTTTTCATGTTATCTTGCTTTGTACCAATCCAACTCTTCTTCTTCTTCTATGTGCCCTGTCCCTTCAGGACATAGGCGATCATGGCTTTCCGCGTTTCCCTATCCCTGGTGGCTCTGAGCATGCCTTCTCCTGTTACACCATGCAATCCTCGTTCTTTCATCCACCTGATTAGGTCCTTCAAATATGTTATCTGTTGCTTTCCCCTGTCTCTTTTCCCCTCTATCTGGCCTGTTAGTATCAGATTCTCCAAGCCCTCCTTTCTCATTGCATGTCCCAGGAACTTCAGCTGTCTCTTCCTCTACTGTATTCAATATTACTGTACTCAACTTTGAAAACCCATCAACTCTTGTATATATTGAGTCTCACATCCAGCAGGAGGTGGTTGTGACACACTTTGCATGCACTTAGCATTTTCAAATGACGAATAAGCATCTTCCTTTCATCACTTGATCAACCTTATCTCCTTCTCTCCTGTGTGAATGCCTCTTACTCAAGTGGGGGTGGAATGTTTCTCCAATTTGGTCTAACCAAATGGTCAAATTTTAATTATTGCCCCCAAATTTTTTTCCCATCAAATTTTTGGTATGTGGTTGCACTTAGCGTTTTCAGATAACAAATAATGGATCTTCCTTTCATCATTTGATCAACCTTATTTCCTTCACTCCTGTGTGAGTGCCTCTTACTTGAAGTGGGTGGAATGTTTCTCCAGTTTGGTCCAGCCAAACGGTCAAATTTTAATGATTGCTCCAAAATTTATTTCCCATCAAATTTTTGGTGTGAGGTTGTTTCACATTTGTGTTTTATCATTTCAATCATCATGAAAAATTATCTAACTTTGATCAAAAAGAAAACCATATGTTTCTCTTTTAATTATCAGTTTTGCAAAATTCCACAAAAAAACAAAAAACTTTGATTCTGGGAAATTCGTCTTTCTTTCTGACCAGGAGATAGCTGTTCCTAGGGTTTATAATATCCCTCATGCCAGAGAAAAGTCTGTTTCAAATCAAATCTTTAGACTGCTGTCATATTATCAATGGTCATTAAATTTTCAATAACCGAGAAACTTACTTTCTATGATAATGGCTATCCCAAACTTGGTGACAAGAATCTTTTAACCCAATTTGTAGCCAGCACTCAAGAGTCATACAAAAAATCTATTTTTCTTGTGTGGTCTCATAGAATGTCACTCACGTAGCTTCTAGTAGGTGAAGATGAAAAAAAATATTCAATTATTATCTCTTCACCCTTTCTTGGAAGCAGAAATTGTGTTACATATTCAATATGAAATCAAACAGAACACTGAAAATTATTGAGCAAATAATACAGGGACAACAGAAAATAAAAAAAATGAAACAGAATGTATGAGGTTAAAGCAAAACATTATTAAAGAAAAGTTGTTGATCCCATTATATAATAAAGAAAGGCAGTTAAACCAACAAAACCTTATGTAATAAAGAATAGTAATTAAACTAAAAACGTGATGTAATAAAGAGAGAAGGTTAAACCAAAACCTTATATAATAAAGAATGGCAGTGAAACCAAAACCATATGTAATAAAGGAAAATGGTTTAACCAAAACCTTATGTAATAAAGAATGGCTGTTAAACCAAAACTTATGTAATAAAGAAAGAAGGTTAAACAAAACTTTATGTAATAAAAAATGGCTGTTGAACCAAAACCTTATGTAATAAAAAAGAAGGTTAAATCAAAACCTTATGTAATAAAGAATGGCTGTGAAACCAAAATCTTATGTAATAAAGAATGGCTGTTAAACCAAAATCTTATGTAATAAAGAATGGCTGTTGAACCAAAACCTTATGTAATAAAGAAAGAAGGTTAAACAAAACCTTATGTAATAAAGAATGGCTGTTAAACCAAAACCTTATGTAATAAAAAATGGCTGTTAAACCAAAACCTTATGTAATAAAAAAGAAGGTTAAATCAAATCCTTATGTAATAAAGAATGGCTGTTGAACCAAAACCTTATGTAATAAAGAAAGAAGGTTAAACCAAAACTTTATGTAATAAAGAATGGCTGTGAAACCAAAATCTTATGTAATAAAGAAAGAATGTTAAATCAAAACCTTATGTAATAAAGAATGGCTGTGAAACCAAAACCTTATGTAATAAAGAAAGAAGGTTAAACTAAAACTTTGTAATAAAGAATGGCTGTTAAACCAAAACTTATGTAATAAAGAAAGAAGGTTAAACAAAACATTATGTAATAAAAAATGGCTGTTGAACCAAAACCTTATGTAATAAAAAAGAAGGTTAAATCAAAACCTTATGTAATAAAGAATGGCTGTGAAACCAAAATCTTATGTAATAAAGAATGGCTGTTAAACCAAAATCTTATGTAATAAAGAATGGCTGTTGAACCAAAACCTTATGTAATAAAGAAAGAAGGTTAAACAAAACCTTATGTAATAAAGAATGGCTGTTAAACCAAAACCTTATGTAATAAAGAATGGCTGTTAAACCAAAACCTTATGTAATAAAAAAGAAGGTTAAATCAAATCCTTATGTAATAAAGAATGACTGTTGAACCAAAACCTTATATAATAAAGAAAGAAGGTTAAACCAAAACTTTATGTAATAATGAATGGCCGTGAAAACAATATCTTATGTAATAAAGAAAGAATGTTAAATCAAAACCTTATGTAATAAAGACAGGCTGTTGAACCAAAACCTTATGTAATAAAGAAAGAAGGTTAAACAAAACCTTATGTAATAAAGAATGGCTGTAAAACCAAAACCTTATGTAATAAAGAAAGAAGGTTAAACAAAATCTTATGTAATAAAGAATGGCTGTTAAACCAAAACCTTATGTAATAAAGAATGGCTGTTAAACCAAAACCTTATGTAATAAAAAAGAAGGTTAAATCAAATCCTTATGTAATAAAGAATGGCTGTTGAACCAAAACCTTATGTAATAAAGAAAGAAGGTTAAACCAAAACTTTATGTAATAAAGAATGGCTGTGAAACCAAAATCTTATGTAATAAAGAAAGAATGTTAAATCAAAACCTTATGTAATAAAGAATGGCTGTGAAACCAAAACCTTATGTAATAAAGAAAGAAGGTTAAACTAAAACTTTGTAATAAAGAATGGCTGTTAAACCAAAAACTTATGTAATAAAAAAGAAGGTTAAATCAAATGCTTATGTAATAAAGAATGGGTGTTGAACCAAAACCTTATATAATAAAGAAAGAAGGTTAAACCAAAACTTTATGTAATAAAGAATGGCTGTGAATCCAAAATCTTATGTAATAAAGAAAGAAGGTTAAACAAAACCTTATGTAATAAAGAATGGCTGTTAAACCAAAACCTTATGTAATAAAGAATGGCTGTTAAACCAAAACCTTATGTAATAAAAAAGAAGGTTAAATCAAATCCGTGTGTAATAAAGAATGGCTGTTGAACCAAAACCTTATATAATAAAGAAAGAAGGTTAAACCAAAACTTTATGTAATAAAGAATGGCTGTGAAACCAAAATCTTATGTAATAAAGAAAGAATGTTAGATCAAAACGTTATGTAATAAAGAATGGCTGTGAAACCAAAACCTTATATAATAAAGAAAGAAGGTAAATCAAATCCTTATGTAATAAAGAATAGCTGTGAAACCAAAACCTTATGTAATAAAGAATGGCTGTTAAACCAAAAACTTATGTAATAAAAAAGAAGGTTAAATCAAATGCTTATGTAATAAAGAATGGGTGTTGAACCAAAACCTTATATAATAAAGAAAGAAGGTTAAACCAAAACTTTATGTAATAAAGAATGGCTGTGAATCCAAAATCTTATGTAATAAAGAAAGAAGGTTAAATCAAAACCTTATGTAATAAAGAATGGCTGTGAAATCAAAACCTTATGTAATAAAGAAAGAAGGTTAAACCAAAACTTTATGTAATAAAGAATGGCTGTGAATCCAAAATCTTATGTAATAAAGAAAGAAGGTTAAATCAAAACCTTATGTAATAAAGAATGGCTGTGAAACCAAAACCTTATGTAATAAAGAAAGAAGGTTAAACAAAACCTTATATAATAAAGAATGGCTGTTAAACCAAAACCTTATGTAATAAAAAGAAGGTTAAATCAAATCCTTATGTAATAAAGAATGGCTGTTGAACCAAAACCTTATGTAATAAAGAAAGAAGGTTAAACCAAAACTTTATGTAATAAAGAATGGCTGTGAAACCAAAATCTTATGTAATAAAGAAAGAATGTTAAATCAAAACCTTATGTAATAAAGAATGGCTGTTGAACCAAAACCTTATGTAATAAAGAAAGAAGGTTAAACTAAAACTTTGTAATAAAGACTGGAAGTTAATTTAAAACTACAAGGAAGAAATGAGGTTAAACCAAGAAAATTATGTAAGGAAACAAAAGAGTAAAAAAATAATGGCTGATATGTAAATATCAGAAAAGTTGTTGAATACAGATGTAGAATACATTCATAACAAATAATAGCAAACTTTAGAAATGATCTATAACATCTAAGGAAAGAATTTTCATAAAGGAAAAAGACATTAAAACTGTGGAATGAATACATAGAGCTCTTCCATGACAAGAGAAAATTTAACAATACACAGAGAGAAAATTGTGATACTGAAATCTGAGTCTAAATCAGTGCTGTTTAAGATAATGAGCTACAAAACCACTGGGCCAGATGGGATTTTCGTAGAAATCTTAACGATCTTTGATAATTTTGAAGCAGATAAGGTTACTGAAAATGTAACACATTACAGCATAAAAATAATGGACAACCTCAGTAAATCAATCTTCATATTACTGCCAATAAAACCAGGTGTGAATGAATATGAACTCGACTGAACAGTTAGTTTAATGAATCATAGAGCATATGTAATAATTAGGATTTTAATCAAAAGAGTTCAGAGTAGAATTTGATTAGAAACATAGGAATAAGATTCTGGACTTGTTCATGACATGAAGAAATGCAATACAATCAATACAAGTCCATAGCATTTTTTATGTCTTATAGATTGCATAAATACATTCGATAATAATGAACCTGAAATGCTGGGAAATCTTGATTTGTACAAAAAAGATAATTACATCTTCAATCTATAAACTGTATTGGAAACAAATAGCAGTTTTACAGATAGAGAATTGGTTAAAGGATGAAAATAGAAAAAGGAACATGATGCCAAATATGTCATTTCTCATTGGATTTCATTCATGTAATTGATGCTGAGATGATCCAGCTTTTTACTGGACACTAGACTGAGTGTCTAAATACACAATTTCAAATTGTATCACAAATTAAAAACACACCGCATCATTAAAATGTATGTCTTTACTTACGTTTACTTTCTCCTGGAGCTAAATCCCATTCATCATTTGAATAAGTATGTGTACCTACAACTTGGAACTGGACAAAAATGGCAAAGTCTCTTCGAAGTGGTGGTTCTTTTTTATACTTCCAGCCTTTCTGGGGAATTTCCCATCTGAAATTTAGTTGAAGCTTAGTGATAATGGGCTAAAAGATAAAAAGTTGTCATAACAAAGAACAATGAATGCCATACAGATTTTTACAAATATATATATATATATATATATATATATATATGTAAGAGAATTGAATGACATTGTAGAAACTTTCTATGTAAAGTGTATTGGCATATAGATGAACTTCAATGACTTTATTGATACAATTAGATATGTGTAGGAGTGTGAGTGGGGGTATAAATGTGAGTGCTGGATGTAATAATATGCCAAAAAAATGTTGAATCTTAAAGTTTAATTTTTTTTAGTTCATTATCAATGTTCTGAGATATATATATATATATATATATATATATATATATTTTTTTTTTTTTTTTTTTAAATAAGCTTATTGCCCCAAGCAAGGCATTTTACTTTCACTGTTTTGCAGGGAGTTAAATAGGAGGAAAGTTATGTGAAAGAGTGACAGGTTATAGAGGGTGTCAGGAAGTGGGTAAGAGAAGGATGAAAATACTGATGAGAGTGGAGTGAATGGAGAAAGGAGCACGAGAGAGAGGATGCAGGTTAGTGAGATAGGAGATGACTATTGACTTTACATTTCAATTCTTGGAGATTGTAGCTGTCGGGGAAGCAAGTAAATGGAAGGGAATTCCACAGGTGGGAAGCACAAGAAAAGAAGCTACTGAAGTAGAATTTGCCACAATATATATATACATATATACATATATATCCAGTAGTGTCCATATATATAACAGAATAGGAACATCCCATTCCCGTATACAGGTAGGTATACAATATATATATCTCAGGATATTGTTGGAAAATGAATTAAATATTAAGTATGCATATATTTTATTTTACTTTTAACTAAATATATAGATTGTTTTGGGTATTCAAGTGCTTTTATCTATACTTTTAGTCATTATCAAGGATGAATTTTATTTTACCTTTAACAGTTAAAGGTAAAATAAAATTCATCCTTGATAATGGCTAAAAGTATGGCCAAAATGAAAGTGCTTGGATGCAAAAAACAATATATTTATTTTTTTGAACATCATTTTTAATCAAAACTTGTATTTGAGTAGATATTCTGTTTTTAATGAAACAGTATATTTATTTCTACTGGCCTCATTATTTACAATAAATTTTGTTATGAAAATGTGCGTCATTTAGCAGAATTTGAACCTGCAACCCCTAATAACATAGGGGAAGACACCAATTGATCTGGCGCGTCTTTAAAAATAATGTTCAAACAAATAAATTAAATATGTCAGCTATGTCATTAAGCTTTTGTAAATTTTCTGTGTGTATTTTATTCACTATGGACATTTTCCTCAATATGATTTCCTAGAAATTTCA
Organism: Ascarosepion bandense; assembly: GCA_037127315.1. Taxonomy (NCBI): domain Eukaryota; kingdom Metazoa; phylum Mollusca; class Cephalopoda; order Sepiida; family Sepiidae; genus Ascarosepion; species Ascarosepion bandense. The sequence goes on along the minus strand of JBBBDQ010001395.1, from coordinate 874,262 downwards.
ATCATCTGTTTTCAGTTTTCACTTTTCTGACCATTCCAACTGTTGGCTGTGATATTTTTTCACTTCTTTCTCCTTTTTTAAAATCCTACCATTTCATTCGTGTCCAGTTTGATGTGGCATTAGATTTCATTTTTGTATAAATTCTTTAAATGTAAGTCGTTTTCATGTATTTTTTCTTTTGAAATTTTCTGCTGCTTTGTTGTCTTTGTTACCCATAATTGCATGTTTGCCTCTATGTGGATTTTATTTTTTTTTTTTGAACTTGTTAGAAAATTCTCTTACATTAGGCATTAAATTCTCTTCTTTCTTTTCTTCTTTTGCAAGTGATCTTCTGACTTAATTAAAACTTAGCAAACTTAAATTTTTTTCTCTTATTCTTTTTCAAATTGGAGTAGATAGATTCTACTATCACCCAGTTCACACTCCTCCCACTTCTGTTAAACAGGAGTAGTGGCTCATCCCTCATTCCATGTTTAGGAAGTGGATTTTGGCTATCCGGCGGACCTTAGTATTGGTGCTTCTACAATTTTCGGTGATGCATGTGGTCAGTGACTATGTCTCTTCATTGTGAGGATACCAGGTTTGCAGGTTTCTGGTTGTTGCTTTCGACTGGTAGTTAACTTTTGCTTTTTGTTTTAGAATCAATTTCAGATTTCTAAATAAATCTTTTCCTAGAATTTAAAATTTTTATTGGAATTTCTCAGGAAAATAAATAAAATGGAGTTGAACTGGAATAAATGGTTGGTTGGTTGGTTGGTTGGTTGGTTGGTTGTTTTGTTTTTATGGCATATCAACCTTGACGGGTCATTTATTGCCAACTAAATTTTTATTTATTTATTGCTGGTAATACTTTTTTCTTTCAACAATTTATTGTTGTTTTTATATAAGTTTTGTGTCTAGTAATACTTTTTTCTTTTCAAGTATCAAGATTCATTGGGATTTGTTTCTAAGGGCAGGGTCCCCAAGTCCTACCCTTGTTATTTAACCCATAACTGGAGGGAAGGGACAGATTAATACCTTACCCAAGAGTACCAGTGCTGAAGTGAATGCAGGGTATTCAACTGGAATTTGAACTCGGCTCACCAATTTCTCTTTCCAAGCCAATATCCACTGCACCACAATGCACATCCGTCACTAAATGCTTACAGCACCTGGTATTCCCAAGCGGTCACCCATCTAAGTACTGACCAGGCTCAATGTTGCTTAACTTTGGTGATCGAGTGAGAACCGGTGTATTCAACGTGATAGGCCATAAGCCTGAATAAATGGAGCAGTGAGGTTGGAATAAGAGCAGTGGATGCTGGAAAATATTCTTTAATACTTATTACAGACTTGAGAGTATATCCTATAAGAGATTAACCAATGATTTTTTAATTTCATAATGGCTGTTGTATTTAAAACTACATTACAACTAATTAATTTAAAACCATTTTTGGATGATGCACACTGATTGCAGTAAGCTTCTAAAGTTATTGTTTTTATTTTTTTTAATTAAATATCAGTTGAGTCTATCAGTATATAGATGTGCAGAATGGTATTAGACATGGTCACAGAAAATGAAATCAGAGAAATAATTTTGAATTTTGGCCAAAGCTGCATTATTCATTTTTTAAAAACAAGAACCAATTCTCTTTTCACAATTTCTAAATATCAGTATTTATGGATGTGAATTGTGGTGCAATGGATATCAGATTAGAATGAGAAATCGGAGAACCAAGTTTCAATGCCAGTTGAATTTGTTGCATTCACTTATGCACAAATAATCTTGGGAGGAAAGGTATTAATCCATTTCTTCTCTTCAACTATGGGTCAAGCAACAGAGCAGATCAGGTTCTATAGCTTTGGTTGGCAACCAGTCTACCGTAGAAAGTAATGGCAACCTACTGCAGGAAAATCTTCAGCCCAATCAGTAATATCTCTCTTGAGACCTGATCACCCAAGCGTGTATCATGTATGGCACTTAACTGACTGAGATATCAGTATGTCTTGACATTGGCATGCCATGGTGACTAATATGCTGTGGTTAATTGGGAACTCTAAGCTCACCCAAATATTTTAAGACTAAATACTTGAGAACAGAATCAAAATGCTGTTAACTCCAATTTTCAAGCCTGGCCAAGTTTGGTAAGATGAAACAAATGTCAAAAGAAAAACACAGGTCTAAATTTTTTTAAACTAATAGAAAAGGAGACAAAATTTCTACAGTCATGTAAAAGACTAATTTTACCTTGGTTTAAAAATGAAAGTGACAAGCACATTCTCATTTGGGCCCAGTGTTCCTTCACTTGGTATGATAGCAATGAGGTCAATGTTTGCATTGGAATGGCTTTGTTTATTCCCCAACTTGTTGATTAATGTTATGCAAGCAGGCTCAGTAAGGTCACCATCCTATTAGAAAAGAAGACAACATTCAAAATTTTTCAAAAAACCAAATATTTTCAGGTTGATTCAATAAAAACAGCAGAAACTGAGATGAACTGCAAACATGATGAGTTAGAAGATGCAAGAGAAAATCCAAAATAAAAGAAAAACAACAGAAATCTCTTTTTTAAAGTGACAAGGTTTAAGCAGGCACCTGATACAAACCAGTCAAAGGAGAAACTGGTAGCTTAAATACAACTCCAGGACTGATCAACTTTTAACCAGCAGGGGTGCCAAACCTCCTACTGCTGATTTAAACGTAATTAGCTTCTATGAAGATCTAACAGATAACAAGCAAAGTCATGCACAACAAGTTATATATATAATGTTTTGCAGGTACTTAAAGCACTTTATATACAGGGTGCAATGGATAAATTGTTGTCTAAATTACACAAAAATGAAAGTAACACTGACATCTCATTTTAACATATATATTTACGAAAATTACATAAAAGTAACTCAAAATACTACAGAGTAAATTTATTAAATAAAATTGCCATTGGTTTTAACCAAGGCCTCCAGATGACTTCTTAATCTATTGCAACTCTTCTGGATGGTCTCCTTGTTTAAGTTGGTGAATACTACCATAATCCTTTCCTTTGGGTCATCTTTGATGTTATGAGGAGTTTTGTTGATCTCTCACTTAACTGTGCCTGACATGTAATAATCAAAGGGTTTGCAGTCTGTGGAGTTATGTGGCCAAATATAAGGGTTATGTGGCTGCAAAGTGGTGGAGGGAAAATGCAAATCCACCCAGGTGATTTATGAAGCCCGCATTTCTCCATCTAACAAAAAAAAATGACTTCCAGACCTATATTGGTATGTCTGTCGGTCCTTTCAAACAAAGACTGTATAACCACAGGTACTCCTTTTCAAATCCCGGTCAGAGGTACCAGACAGCCCTTTCGCGGGCATTCTGGAAAATGAAAGAAGAAGGGCTGGATCCTGAAATTAGCTGGAAACTGATATGTTCAGCCCATATTCCAAGGAATTTTTGTGATAGGTGCTGTCTATGTTTACTGGAAAAAATTTCAATATTTCAATACCCCCACCAACACTGGCTACTGAATCTTAGGAGGGAATTCATCAGTAAGTGCCACCACAAAGCAAATTATTCGAATACTTAAATTTAGAATTTAAATCCCCATTGAATAGATGTTAGAATATAAATTAAAAGGATTCAATTTAAGTTTTAATCTTAATTTTACCCTAACATTAACCTTAAAAAGTATTTTAACCCCCCTACCTTCCTATCCCAAGCTCGTTTAATTGCCTATCTTTAGAAAATATGGATTCTTTTACTAAACCCCATTTTCCTTGGTTAGCACATATATGTATATGTATATATATATATATATATATATATATATATATTCTTTTTTTTCTCTAATATTTTTCTCTAATAATTTTTAGACTGATAACTTCCTGCAATTGGCATTTAACTTGCTTCTACCTAAAAGTTTAATCAAATAAACTTAAAAAAATTTTTAAAATCTTATATTGAAACCCATTCCTTCTCGCCAAAATACACCTCTTCAAACAGCCCAAAATCTTAACTTTAAAAGGTAATTTAACTCATTTAGTTGTCTATCTTTATAAAATATGAACTCCTATTCCTCTCCTTCCTAAATATACCATTTCAACACCCTGTAACCCCACGACTACCAGCTCTGTCCTTTTCCACTTTGTGACTGTTGTTAACCTAAAATCCCTCCACACTCTACCCAAGGGCCTTCGCCATTTGGAAAAACAATGTCGCTGATGTGACGTAGAGTCTCTATTAGAGATCCTGTGTCAAAATGTACATCCAACACCTTTGAATTTTGAAAGTTTTCTCTAATTTATATATATATATATATATATATATATATATATATATATATATATCTGAAATTTTACACACACACACATATTTAAACTGAAAAATTTATGCACTCAATATGTAAGGTTTATTGTTTATTTCTAAAAAATTGAACTGATCATATATATGACACAAATCAATTTTTGCTTACATCCTTTATAGTTGGACTAATGTCCTTGCCTTTGTTGTTATTATTACAACAAAAATGAGAATATAATGTCCCAGTATTTACACTTTCTGAATTTCTTTATGTCTTTGTCAATCTAAATAAACATAAGGAAATTTCGAACTGAACCCTTTAATTAACCCACATGATAGATTGTCCCATGAAGAATAATCAAGAGGATTAAGTATTAGTTCAAGAATTTGGTCTCATATTAACTGTGAGTTCAATCCTTGGGCCAAGTAATACAAACCTAGAATCAGTAGAAACTAGGGAGAGCAATAACTGAGCAATACTAAAAAAAAAAAACAAGAACAGTCGAATAAGCTCAATTAACCCCTGTTGATTGATTAAATTCAGTTTGGAAATTTCCTGAAGGTTACATGGAAGACATCTGAAGAATTCTTTTTCATTTTTTCTCTACAGCACTTGCTTTCAACCTGCTAGCCAATCACCCAATAGATATATCCACAATCATAAAGGTCCTTTTTCTTTCTCATGAAATTCTCTGATCTTCAGCCAGTCGAGGGCAAACTGCCAATCTTTTAATTGTGCCTACATTTCAATATCACTTGTAAAGCCAATAGTTTGCTCATCTACTATCATAATGCTCATCATCTTAAACAGATATATACCAAAAAGCCAATAAGTACTTTTGATGGTGTAATCAAATAGCTCAAGGCTAGAAAGAGTCATAGGCGTCCATATTTGGTTTAATTTGTTTGACCAAAGATTCACTTGAACTTGTGCTATTTCCAAATGCCATGGCCAGTTAGTAAATAAAGTATATTAAGCTGACTAGAAATTCATTTCTTCCTAAATTCATGCTGAAATTCACTTTTCATCAGTAATTCAACATTAACATTATGAAGAAGAAAATAAAATGTTTATGCACATCAAGTAGTGATTGACATGAATATAAATGTTACTTACTTTAATCTGGCAAAGGCCCTTAAGTGGGGAGCTCCAAGTGATAATGAAGAATTCTACAGTACAAATGTTTAGATTCATTAACTAGCTATACTATTCATTAATCAATGATAGAGGTGCATGCACACACACACACACACACACACACACACACACACACACACACACACACACACACACACACATGTATGTATGTATATGTGTGAGTTAAAGAGCAAATATGGCTCAGAATTTTGGAGGATGATAAGATAAAAACAAATAGATGTTTATCAATCCAATCTAACAATATTCACTGTTATTAAAGCTTCATCAGATGTGAAAAACATTTTATTTTAATGCCAAACAATTAATACAAAAAAAACACCAAAAATATTTAATCTAGGACAAAATTATTGGCCATCTTGTCTCAGGTAATCAATTGTTTAACCTTTATTCATGAATATTGTCTTTAATCTTTTTTAACAGTTCCTTACAAGATCATTACACACACTGATAGGTATTTTTCTCCATTCTTCCTTGGCAATAGCTTTTAGTTCTTTCAAATTCAAACGAATTCTCTTACTTTTTTCTTCAAATATGCCCTTAAATTTTCAATAGGGTTCAATTTGAGTTTGAGCTTTGCTTAATGGCATATCAACACCTCTGTGGGTTATTTAATACCAAAAAGGTGGGGTTTTAAGGTATTTTTTTAATGTTCAGTTATAGTGAGAATTTAGTCAGATTTTAATGAAAATGTTTTGTTTTTATTCTTTTTTATTTTAGAAAACTGAAAATGTCTTCTAGTTTTGTATTTAAAAATGTCTTGCTGAGAATATTTTTTTTTCCTTCAAAAATGTGTTATGGTAACAAAATGTATTGTTGGCAAAAATGTATTGTTGGCAATATTTTTCCTTTAAAAATGTATATTTTTTTATAGAATGTAACGAACTTGACAGAAACTCAATTTCTTAATTTTTCATTCTGAGCCACCATCCATTATACAACACACAACATCCTTTTTGTCTGGTAAATGCAAAGAATAACCCACACCACTTTTAAATGGAAATATACTTTTCGTTTAATCAAAGCTTACTGAAGAATCTGGCTACTTACTATTTCTTGGCCTTCTGTGTCTTCTTCCATAACCGCTACAAACTTGACTGAAGTTGGGCCTTGATTATGAAGCATTCCGACTTGTATAAGATCACATCCATAGTAGCAGCTTCCAAACATTACTTTCTGTATTGGCTCAGACGTTTCAGGATGCAACAATGCAAGACGCTGTTCAACAACATCTGCTATCAGTGTCACATCCTTGATTCCACTTCTGTCTAATTTGACACTAAAAGGAAAGGTCAAGAGATTAAATTCATTAACTTGTTAGGGTAGGATAGGTTGGTTAATTTAA